>JAMZAV010002136.1:0-109564 GCA_024449915.1 Sweltsa coloradensis
ATAACATGTCCAATGGATGCAGTCCAAATGAACGCATGTCCAGATGGACGCATGTCCACATAGACGCATGTCCAGTTGATCGCATGTCCAGTTAAACACATGTCCAATGATGCATGTCCAATGAACGCATGTCCAAATAGATGCATGTCCAATGAATGCATGTCCAGATGGATGCATGTCCAGATGGATCAGTGTCCAGTTGGCGTCTGTCCAGTTGGACCAGTGTCCAGTTGGACGTCAGCCCCGGCACCTCCACCATTGGTTTGGTGGAGGTGCCGGGTAGGACATTAAAACATTTACATGCGAATTTAGTTAAAATGTAAAAATTAATTCCTTGGTTCGAGGGCCACTGATTCACCTTCTTTGTATGATCTAGGTGCCCGTTAGGGCGCAGCAGCCAAGCCGCGGTGCGCTACACACTCAAGCACCTTATACACCAAGTAGAGTTGGGGTGATTTCGAGGTGTTACCCAGCCGTCATGTAACGTGATGTGAACTTGAAAACTATCACAATCGAGGGGATTTAGGTACCTGACAACACATGCCAAATTTTATTGGGGTACGATTATTCCTTCTTGGTGAAAAAATGGCTTGAAACATGCTCAAAATCACTTTAAGGATGTTAGCTACTGCTACTGCTACTGCTACTGCTACTGCTAACATCTAATACGTCGGCCCGCGATTCTGACCAGACGGGTGGGACTACAATGTTCATATTTTACATGGACATTAAGGTTATAGAATGATAGTCTCTTTTGAAAAAAAAGTTGAAAAAGTTTGTTGGAAGGCTTCCAAATAAGGGTTTTAAAATAAGCCTTAAACACTAGGCATACAATCAACAAGTAACCATAGTTACTTGACATTTGTTGACGGTATAAGCAGAGTTAGGCGGGAAAGTGCGATACGTTAACAAATGGCGGACATTTTAAATTTTGCTTCTATGTGTGAAACGAGAAAAGTTGTCATTATACTCTTATAAAACAAATCAGAAACCGTCCCTGGCCTAGGCCCAGATGTGGAAAATTATTTATAATGCAAAAGTGTAGGTCTAAAGTTCCATTTGGCTATAGGACTAGTAAAATTCATACTTACATTACATGTTTGACAAGCCTAGCCAACCCTATGCCAGCACAACATTGTTCTGATATGAGCTTGCTCATCTGTTTGTTTACATAATTGCAACAATCAAATCATTTCATACAACTCGTCTTTCGATTGGCCCGCGTTTATGAAGGCACTGCCATCTAGAATAAATATAGAACTTTTACGAGCTCTTTGCTATACGCAAATCTTTTTAAAGTGTTTGGATTTCGTGATACTCTTTCAACCATAGACATCCTATATAATTGGCTAGACCAGCAGTCGGTGGTCCACTTCCGGTACAATTAGAAGCCATCTTAAAATGACAGTTTACATGATTGTTAATCAAATGGGAGCGATTTGTGGCCAAATAGTTCTCAAGATTGCCGCCAGGTTGACAGGTAAGCATACTAGCCTTTAACACCAAATGATTACTAAATTCCCTTATGCAATCACTTCGTATTGTTTCTTTTGTTTAATACCATGCTGCACAAGCTAAAACCATATCAAACAATCCAGTAAAATACTTTATTGCATTAAAAAAGCATAAATTAAAACACCAAATCGCCATCTTGAAATGGGCCGGTTGAGTCTTCAATTTGCTACGCTCGCGCCTGTGCGGAGGTATAGGAGACTGCTAATCTAGCCTACTAAAGGGGTTTTAATATCAATGCTTTCAACTCACAACCCATGACGTTTTCCACGATACCGTTCAAGAATACCAATTCCTTCGAAAACGAAAACGACTTCGTTTTCAAATTGCGTTTTCAACTCATCGCCCACGAACTCAAGAATTTGGGGGACTAGTCCTTATACCGTCGTTATACCATGGTTATACCACCCATACCCAGGATGTACATGAATCCGGGTCTAGATATTTTACATCCTATATTGTTACTGCTAATACCATAGAATTTAAATCAACTTTGATAAAAATATTATATTTTAACAAATAATTTTGTAATGGAACTTGAAAAAGTAATGAGATCACACACATAACAAAAACTTGAAGAAATACAGCCAAACCTTACACACTCAAAAGGAATGAGATCTAAAAAAAGGGCCAAGCTCATCTACCCTTCCACATAAACGTACAGTGTCCCATAACAGCATCCTCGAAAAGCTTGGCAAAATAGAATTTGCATGTTATTACATTTAAATTAATAAAAAAAAAAAAAAAATTAATTAGAAAAAAAAAATTGGATAAACTATTACGTTAAATTAATAATCGCAAATTCTATTTTGCCAAGCTTTTCGAGGATGCTGTTATGGGACACTGTACGTTTATGTGGAAGGGTAGATGAGCTTGGCCCTTTTTTTAGATCTCATTCCTTTTGAGTGTGTAAGGTTTGGCTGTATTTCTACAAGTTTTTGTTATGTGTGTTATGTTTATCCATTAAGACATAGCATCGTACAGGTCCACTTCTGCGTTGATCTCTAGGAGAATATACTAGATCCTCCTAGGTTATTATCCTATGCCACGTGACCAGTGTGACCCGGAGTCTTTCCCGCGCACGCTACTTAGCTTCCCTATTGAAGGGTTCGCCGCGCCACTGCATGTTATTAGAATGTTGCCAAACAACATTTTAAATGTATTAAGTCCTCTTCCTCTTTAATGCTCTCGGGTAAATAATTTCACTCGGATGTTGTTCTACTATCATCCCACATTTTCTTTTCTTTTATAAATTTTAGAAAACTAAAATAATTATCAAACACACCACAAAAATCATTTAATTAATATTCAATAGCACAGGCGGCGCAATATGACCCAATCATTTTGAAGCGCCCTATTTTGCTCACCGCTGTCTTTGATGGTTGTACAACCTTTAGATCCCCAGTCTCGTCCGGGATAGAATGGCCTGAGCTGGCTCTGCTGGTCGTAAGAGGCGATGCAAGAGAAAAATTCCTCCTCGAAAAACATCAGCTAAAAAAAAGGGTAGTATATTACTCACCGAATCTAAGGCGAGCTCTGGAAATCTTCGTCGGGGACCTTGCCCCCTACCCTTGACGACTCCTAGACGATGATGACGACTATGACACCCAAAACGATGACAAAGACAATAACGACCGCGACGTGGGGAAACCCCCCCTCCTCCCCTCACCCGTGGCTGGTTCTGACTGGCACTAGCCTCAAGTTAGTTGTCCGACCACGCAGCACTACATTTAACTAAACATAAAAATTGAAATATATTTTATATATATAATATATATACGTAAATAAATATTCATAACATTTCTCATCCAAAGTAATCAATGTTCCAAAATTTAATTCACATCATACACATTACTTTTATTTATTTATTTCCATCACATAAATAACCATTTGTTTTGCATTACAATCATCATTATTTTATTTTCTTATAAATACACTTAGAAAACAATAATAATACAAACACACTATTAACTCATCTCATCAACTTCCAGTATCACAGGCGGCGCAATATGACCAAACCCGGGTTTGAAGCGCCCTAGTTTCTCAAGGCGTTTTTTTTTTGGGAATGGTTTTGGGTTGTGTAAACGGTGACTTAGGAGCCGTCCAAGCAACAAGGCACATAATACATTCTAAGGTTGTTCCGAATCAGTCTTGTAGATTCTGGTGCGGTCCACGGGTGTAATCGTGTTCATCTTGATGATCAATGACTCTAATTTAATATCCCGGCCTCTATTTGGTCATTGTTGGCTCGTCGATGGTGTGGGCGCCTACTGGGTTGACATTGTCAACTTTAAATTTAATGTCCCCAACAGTAAATCAGTTCTGGGACTGAGTGAGTAGACACTAAATACGAATGTATTTGTTTATTCATTAAATAGGATTAAAAAAATACTCAAGTAATTCTGCATTTTCTGTTTGATTTAAAAAATAAACATTGACAAACTTATATTAAGTGATGCATTTATCCACAACAAATAACACTTTTTTTTTTATTTGGATTATGGACGCGTCAACCGTACGGTCATCATGCACCACTCTACCAAAGGGGAGGGGGGGGAGGGGCTAATGCTGGTCAAAACCAGCCACGGGTAAGGGAGGAAAGGGGGTTTCTCACGTCGTGGTCGCCCATCGTCTTTGTCATCGTTCGTTGTGTCATTGTCATCGTCCCCGGGGGGGTCGTCAAGGGTAGGGGACAAGGACCCCGACGACGATTGCCAGAGCTCGCCTCTAGTTTCGGGGGAGTAAGATACTCCGCTCTTTCTAGCTGATGTTTGCGAGGTGGATTTTTTCTCTTGAATCCGCCTTTACGTTTTAGCAGAGCCATGCTCTAGGCCATTCTTGCTTTATGCACATGTTATAATTTTTGGCCCCCCGTCTTGGCCCGGTGTAGAATTTTGCCCAGAGCATGAAATCTGCTAATCGAACAAAGCGTTCAAATTCAGCACGTAAGAGGGGAATATACTATTCATCGAAACTAGTGGCGAGGACTGCCAATCGTCGTCGGGGACACCTCCCCTTTTACTTGGGAAAACCTGCCCCACTACGATGGATGAAAGACAGCGACGTGAGACTAAGAAACCCCTATTCCTCCCCTTTCCCTGCTGGTCTGACTACATGAGCTCCTCCTCCCCATATCTCTTAGGCTAGAGTGGTGCATTATGACCTAACGGTTGACACCGCCCTAGTTTCTCACGTCGTCCATGAGTGAAAAGATGAACCTGACCAGACATTTTTTTTCAGGAGCCATGTGTACTTTGCCGATAATGTTTGATGTTGTGCTAGAACAAGATTTTAGTAATGTGGGCTGGGAGTTTTTCGTTCGATCATAATATGTTTCTTGCATGCTCCCCTCAACTGTTTAAGCTGAACTTATAGAATAAATTTGCCTAATCAGTATTGTAAAAACAAATATTGACACTATTGTGCAGTGCGTAGCGTTCACGCAATCCTCTTTATACGCGCCGAGACCCGGCATCTCCACCATTGGTTTTTGGTGGAGGTGCCCGGGGAGGACTTTAAAACATTTACATGCGAATGTAGGTAGTTAAGGGGCTAAAAACCCCCAAAAATTATTTCTTACCACGTGATCTATAGCACAACACTTTAAATGAACGTTTAAAAAATTTTATCTCGTAACTGTGATTTAACACGAATTTTTTATTTTTTTGATCCAGAAATTGGCGAAAATGGGGTTTTGGAAAATTTCCTAAATCGGCTTTAACCTCTTCTTTTTTTGTCCACATAGTTCCTAGAGCATAGTACCAAACTAAAATGCCCCCTTTTTAACATCGTGTCTTAAACTGTGAACAAATGTACCCTCAAACACGCAAAAATATGCATTCCAAAATCACACCCCATCTTGGTAATCAGTATATCTTACCCAACTACTTGCCCAAATACAAACAAAATAAAGAGAATTTACCCGAAAAAGCTGTCGAGTACGTCAATAATGGCCCCAAAATTTTTTTGAATCAAAATCCTCCAAGGTCAGGGCATCAAGATCGTCCCCATGTTATTTCTTATGGGGGATTTTTGCCGAGGGACCTAGCTCGAAAATGTCATGTTGACAATTTTTGGGAGGTCATTGTGGTCCCAATAATTTTTTTTGTTAGTTGCTTAATTCATTACTAGTTAGCCTGAATGAAATATATTTTTTGAGTTTAGCGGGTTAAATACCCTTTAAAAAATAATGAATAATGCCTTGGTCATAGGACTACCTATTCACCTTCTTTGTATGCGATGTTTATCCTAAAGACATAGCATCGTACAGGTCCCCTTCCCGCGTTGATTTGGCTGCTGAGCCGCTCAGAGGTGGTTTCGTGATAGCCCCCCTTCTCGGGGGTAGCTCGCTGAAAAAAACATTCTTGAGTGACCATGGCTGTGTCCCGTGGCTGGTTCTGACCAGCATGAACGCCTCCTCCCCATATCCTCTAGAAAGTTAGATAGGTTGGAAGCATTATAACCGAACGGTTGACGCGCCCTAAATACAATTAAACTTAACTAAAGAAGACGACGACCTGACAACACAAACGATGAACAAAACGATGAAAAACACGGCGGTGAGTTTCCCCCTTTCCTTCCCCCTCCCCCCACGGAGGCTTGTTCTGACCAGGCAAGGGACTTAACCACTAAAATAGTTTTACATTTAAATGATAAGTGCATAAAACAGTTGCGCACTATTTTCTTGTGCGGCAATTACAAACGCGTTTATTCGCGCAGCCCCGTAGGAAAATAATGTTCAGTATTTCAACAGGTGGTGGATAATGCATTGTTGATAAAACAACAAACCAATGCCATCTTTGTCTGTCTTGGTCGCATTTCGCAATTTTCAAGTCGTGTTTCATTTCTCTGGACAAAATTACATTTCATTTTGTAATTCGGGCAGAAGATTAAATCAATATTATTGTTTGTTACAAATGAAAAAGTAATGTCTTTGTTTGGATGTGGTTTGTTGGGCGTGATTTCTTAGAGATTAGCAAAACACAATTGATTTGGTCATCGTTGTAGTCGTCTAGACCTAGGGTCTTGGCTGGTTGGTTCAATATAAATAGAGGCGGGCTCGGGCAATCGTCAACGGGCACCTTGCCCCTTCCCTTGACGACGATGACGACAATGACACCACGAACGATGACAAGACAATGGCGACCGTGACGTGAGAACCCCCCTTCCCCACCCCCCTTACCCGTGGCTGGTTCTGATCAGCATGGGCCCCTCCTCCCCACATCCCCTAGGCTAGAGTGGCGGATTCTGACCTGGTTGACGAGATCTTTATCAAAACAAACCAAAATCTCTTAATCTAATAAAGAACTCGCGGCAAGAAACGTATTTAATTTCTGATCCGATGTTATTTGTTTCAACATCAAACATACTTTATTTTTCATTCCACATACATATTTCAGATATGCTGTTACTACTATCATCTCTAATTTTATTTCCTTCAATGTGGAAAATGTACATTGCCGCAATTTGACAACTCTCTATTCAATAGTTCGCATCATGACCTTAATATCTCAGACACTCCCCCACATAAATCACCTTGCTCTAAAATCACAATTCTTTCTTTCAATGCCCGCAGTTTAAAGTGCATAAAAAGACAGGCAGACCTGCAACTCTGGCTTGAAGACAAACAGGCATCAATTCTATGTGTAAACGAGACTTAGCTGGACCCTTCCATTAACGACGGGGAAGTATTACCCAACAGCTACAGGGTGTTTCGCAAAGACAGATGGGGCTCAAGAGGAGGAGTGTTCTTCTCGCTGTGCGGCCTGAACTCTGTCCCGTTCGGAGACTAGATCTAGAGTTGCCGGATGCGGAAGCTGTGTGGGTAGAAGTAACGGTTTGGTGCAAACAAACTTCTGATCTGCTCTGCATACAGGGCTCCTAATTCAAGTGAAAAGGTGAATGGTGACCTCATAGCATCTCTTGATCTGGCTCAAGATGTCCAAAGCTCAGTGAAAGCAACCGTTGTCTGTGGTGACTTTAACTTAAGTGTTGATTGGCAGAAATATCCCATACCCCTTAATACAGTTTCCAATCGTTTTTTATCGGCATTTTTAAACCTATTTTTGCAACAATTAGTCACAGAAGCTACACGAATTACAGCTACATCTCGATCGTTGTTGGACCTGTTTTATGTAATGACCCAACTCTGATTAAGGATGTATCAGTAATTCCTGGCGTTAGCAACCATCTTGCTGTTTCCACTACTCTTCAACATGGCACTTCCGAAAATTAAGAGGCTCAATGTTGATGTTCTTAACTATAAAAAAGCTAAATGGGATCTCCTTCAATCTTTATTCGCAAAACACTTACCTTCTTGTTCTTTGATAACTCAATTGAACACATGTGGGCGGATTGGTGTAAAAACTTCTGGTGGTGTGTAAACCAAGCAATCTCCACGGTTACAATTAAAGGTAAACGGCGCCCTCCATGGATAAGTAAACAACTAATTAAACACATTCGAACTCGGGATGCACTTCATAAAAAGTGGAAAAAAGTTCCCTCCGACACAAACTGGGAGAATTACCGGGTGTTACGTAACACCACCAGGGCCGCGGTGAGAAATGCCCACTCCGACTATGTCTGGGAGCTAGGAAAAGCACAAAACTCGAAACAGTTGTGGAAATACATTCATTCCAAACGGGGCAGTGCTGCTCCCTTGCATTTTAACATTAACGGAGTTAAGGTGTCAGACTCTTCCGAAATCGCCAAGAGCTTTAGCGCAAAGTTCAAAAGTAATTTTTCAGTTCCCCTTGCAAAAAGCAAAAATGTAGGCCCAATATTGCCCCCATCTCGTTCAAATACCGGCATACCATTCACAAACGTCTACGTCACCTCGTCTGAAGTGTTCGCTGCACTCAAGAAGTTACGCCCAGGTTCAGCCTGTGGGCCTGATAAGATTCTTCTAGTGTACTACACGTATGTGCTAGATCCATTGCTCCATCTTTGGCCTATCTATTTAACGTTTCTCTAAATTCCGGAACCATACCTCAACAATGGAAAACAGCAAATGTGGTGCCAACTTTTAAATCAGGGTTGAGGGATGACATCAATAATTATCGTCCGATATCTCTCACCTCAGTAGTATGCAAAGTACTGGAGAGAGTTGTATCCAAGCACCTAATTCACCACCTTCAGACAAACCATTTTCTTAACAAACAACAACATGGGTTTATTCAGAGACGCTCTTGTGTCACGATGCTAACTAAGGCTATAGATATGTGGCAACATGCTTTAGACAGTGGAACGTCGAAGCAAGTTGATGTGGTTACCCTCGACTTTAGCAAAGCGTTCGACCAGGTTCCTCACGAGCGTTTATTGATGAAACTGGAGTCATTGTACAACGTTAAGGGTAAAGCATTAGCTTGGATATCATCGTTTCTTTGTAACAGGCGTCAAAGGGTTGTTTATGACGGTGTTTCATCTACGGATGTCACTGTCACGTCTGGGGTACCGCAAGGTTCCGTTCTGGGTCCATTGTTATTTGTGATATTTATGCTAGATCTACCGCAGTGTGTTGAATCAAACCTGCTGCAGTATGCAGACGACTGCACATTATTCAGGCCTATCTCCAGTTTAGAGGACATTCACACACTTCAGAGTGATCTAGCTAATATTAAACTGTGGTGTGTGATATCAATGAAATGAAACTGAACCCGTCTAAGAGTAATGTGTAACCACTGACCCGAACTAAAGCCATATTAGAACACAATTACAGTATTCAGGAAACGCAGCCACATCGCTGTAAACCCACCAAACTTTTAGGCCTCGTAATTACAAAAAATCTCAAGTGGAACAAGCATGTGGACGTAGTTCGGGCAAAGGCTTCAAGAACGTTGGGCTTTATTTCCAGGAGCCTCTATGGGTGTCGTTCAAGCGTTGCTCGATCTATGTACCTCACTCTTGTACGACCTATATTCACTTGGGCTACTCCGGCATGGCACCCTACAACAAAATCTAACCTCTGTAGCTAGAATCTCTTCAAAACCGCGCGACTAAATTCATACAGAGAGGTCGATGTGGTGGATCGGATGATAGATTAGAGAGGAGCCAAATCCCAAGTATTGACAACTTCCTAAAACAAACAGATCTCATATTTTTGAAAAAAAAGTGTTTCTGCGAAGTGATTGACCTAAACCCTTGAGAACGAATCAGGTTGTCTTACCGGTCTGTACCTCGGAAACACAGTGTATTTTGACACCACCGATTGCACGCACAGTTGCGTATCAATCAGGTTTTTACTGTAGATCAACTGCTCTCTGGAACGCTTTGCCTGTCACTATAAAAGCTAACTCAAATGTGAAACACTTTATTTCTGCAATAAAAGAATTGTTTAATAACCCAGCCTCGCGTGAATCTATTCGCAACAATAACATTCAACCAAATCATTCTCAAAATTTAAATTACAATAATCTGATATCGTATCTCTCATAGGTAAGTGTGTAATCTTCTCAATGAATGAATTTCATCGCTACCATTAAATTCATCTTGTTGCAGTACAGTATAGTCACCTTCTGACAATAATGGTCACAATCATATAATTATTTTAAAAGTTCATCAATATCGTAATTACCAGTAACCTCACTTCATTGCAGTACAGTACCCATTTTTCTTCCATAAACTTGCTGGACATAGCAATGCTCGCTTTAACTGACACTCACTACAGTCTCTTCTTAAGATTAATTGCATTCTACTTAAAAATTGCAATTACTAATATAAGTTTATTTCTAAGACTTAGATATTTTCCTAGTAAATTTATTATTATTATTATTATTATTCCTATGTTTATGTTATTAGCCATAGCAACTACTATTATATTGTATAATTATAACATATCTCATAGCCGTATGGCCTGCTGGTGCGTGTACAGTTATCTGGGAAATACAAAAATTGTGTATGCATTAGTTGGAATATGTTTCACCTAATTTGTATAGTTTTATAACTAGTAACTTCTTTAGATTTTAGAATAGCTGTACATTATATTATTAAATTCACATTGCTAAATTGAGAATTGAAAAATTGAAAAATAATGTAATGTGCACTTCTATGTAAAGTATTTTATAACTGCTTTAGTTAATAACTTATAGATTGTATTTTAGTTTGTAAAAAATTAGTTTGTTATGCATTATGTGTAAGTTTATAAATGTATTATTGTAGTAAATGGTGGCAAGACACTTTTTGTGTTATGGGGCTATGCCCTTTTATTCTTGTCGCCATCAATATGCTTTGTATATGGTTTAATGAATGTACGTTGCAAATTGAAAATAAATAATAATAATAATAATAATAATATAATAATAATAATAATAATAAAATATTTAAACAATATAATCATCCATTACACAATAACCTCATATTATGATAACATACAATATAACAGTCGGATCAATATGACTTATGTGGTTGAAGCGCCCTAGATTCTCACGTCGTCATAATTCCTAATTCCTTATTCCATTTTTTTTGTCAGAAATGACCCCCGTCTGGGCCCCGGCTAGAATTCGCCCAGAGCATGGCTCTGCTAATCGTAAAAATACGATTCAAGAAAAAATCCTTATCGCAAAACTAGAGGCGAGCTCTGACAATCGTGCTCGGATACGTGTCTCCTTTGCCTTGACAAGCTCCCCGACGTCGATTAGTCCACGACAATGACAACACGAACGGTGACAAAGACAATGACAACCGCGACGTAAGAACTCCCCTTTCCTCCCACTACCCGTGGCTGGTTCTGAACGGCATGGGCCACTCCTCCTAAGTTTTATTCCCCTGCTTGAGCCCGGTCTGAATTCTTCACAGACGACAAGCCACCCCGGCCCTCTTGCCCCCGGCCGCCCATCCCCATGCCCCCCTTGCTTGTGGCTGGTTCTATCCAGAACAAACCTGTCCACCCCGCATCACTCCACGTCAACCCTTATGTTCCTCCGTTTTGATAATAATATATAACGATTGTAACTGACTAATAAACTTCCATATCGCAGGAGGCGAAATATGATCTAACAACTGACGCGCCTTCAGCCATAATAAACTAAACTCTTACCGTAAATCATGTGTTTGCAGTATGTAAAAAATGTTGTGCCTTGCTCACGTAATTTGACCTCGACCAAACATTTCTATCATTATTGTCAGTGGTGTACGCAAGAAATTATTTCGGGGGAGGGGTTGTAATAAATATTCAATGGGGGGCGTGGGGGATGTCCTTGGTATTTTGATAAATATACATATTCTTGAAGTTGTTTTTAGGTGTTTTTAGAAGAAGTTAATAGGCTTGGCTGCACGCAAAAAAATATTGAATTTAATATTTTGCTTAATCATAGATGGTTTACAGAAAATAATATTCTACTAGGTTTTCAGGGGATTGACAAAAGGGCGGCAACCCTTCGCCCATGTATACGCCACTGTCATGTTAACAATACAAAACCACGTCTTAAAAACCCATGTCATTAGCTTAAAATTTAAAAAGGCGGCGCAATTGACCTCAAAATGACCCAAAATCTCGTTTAACAATATAGAATTTAAATTCAAACCCATGTCCCTTCTGGGCATGGTGTTTACAAAAAGCAAATTTGTAAACCCACGTTGTTTGGTTACGAAAAAAGATGCATGTTAAAAATAAAACCTATTGAAAGTTCTAAGCAATACATCGGGGGGTGCAAACAGGACTTGCATGTTAAGAATTTAGGATCTCTAGTTTGCACCAAGATGACTAGGGATTTTCGTATCTTTTCGCAAGTAACAAAACCCCTTAAATTTCCCAAGACACTGTCCACCTTTGGGGTTTCGTCTTGCCTTGGTGCTTTTCGAACAACCCCGGGTATAAGCTTGTATGCCGATTTTGGGTGTGTCCTCCTTGGCAAACGGCAAAACCTCTGAGGGGTACTCGCAATAAAAATTAAAATCTATGCCTAACCACCAAAAACCCATTTTTTTTCAAGTAAATGTCAGACACTTGATAAAAAAACCGATGGCAACCCCTTTCCAAGGGGGGTTAAAGAGAAAACTGTTGTTTAATCTTTAAATTTTAATCTGCCAACTTTTTTTAATTTTGTTTTAGTAATAACAAAACCCGGTTTTACACCAGAGCCGATTATTCTATTTTCGATCTTTGTCTTTTTGAAAAAAACTTACTTGCAAGGTTTTAAAAATGACTTTAAAAAGATTTGCCATGAACATAAAAGGTTTTACTTTGGTTTTCACAGAGGGCCCCAAAATTGACAACAAGGTTGGAAGTGCCTTTTATTGCTCACCTTAACTAACGTTCAGGCTAACGACGTTTTTTCATTTTCACGCGAGTTTTTGCCACCCTTTAAAGCTCTTAAAACATTCTACGTTGTCGTTGGGGAGAATATTTTTTGTGTTCAGAAGTTAATTTCACTTCAAGCATAAAACTAAAGTTTCTAGTCATCTTTGGAAAAACATCCAATTTTATTTAGAAAAACTAACCTCTAAGGGATACATAATAGATTTTGCTGGATACCTGGACACGGGGGCATGAGGGAAATGAACACGCTATGGGCGCAAGGGAAGCTTCCCGCGTCGCAGTTGTTTTCAATCTTTTCCCTTTTCCAGATGTCAAGTAGATAAAGCAAAGAGTTGGACTTGCGAAAAACATTTTGGATGTGCGCAAAATAAAAATTTTGCGTAGTGATGCCCACATTGATAAAAAATTGCCCCATTACGTCTCGACTCTCACGTAGAGAAGAGGTGGTTTTGTTAAAATTCGTATAGGCTACACACGTTTACTCACGAATATCTCTGAAAAAAAGGAAAAATTTCCCATATGTGACACATTATGACCCTTTAACCGGCATCATATGCTAGCAAATGTACCCAATATGATGCCTTGCGCACCCTTTGATCTCTCCCAATCAATTTAAAAACTTCTATATATGATAACGGCGACAAACATTTTAAATTTTTCATCCATAGTAATCTATTTAACAAATTAAACAATCTTAACATTTCTTTCTTTTTTTTTTTTTCATTCGCTCATAAATTTTATTTTTGCTTTACTTTTTTATCATCAATTTTTTTTGTTTTTATACACTAAGAAAACAAGTAATCACAAAAATACCCCGATTAAAAATCTATTATTTACTTTCATTCACGGGGGGCGCAATATGACCTAACCGGGAAGCCCTCTTTTCTCACGCGTCGCCATCTCTGCCAATTTTTTATAGTCGGGCTTGTTCCCTTTCTCCACCGGCGAAAAAAAGTTTTGGGGCCCAGGGGGTCGCCCGGGAAATCTTTTCCCTGTGCGACCCCCCAAACCCTGGAAATTGGAAAGGGGTTTTCACATATCACAGATGTAACATTTATATTTTCCCATCTGGGGAAGGATAGGGGATTTACATTTTACTAACAATTATGTCGGTTCCCCTGATGTCTTACCAAATAAGTTGCATTAGTCTCCCCCCACCCCTCGCGAATGTTTTTCCAGACCTTAATGGACGAGCTTAATGGTTGATTTTTTGTCCAATATTACTGTTTTTCATAATTTTAATTTATAACACATCTTAAATCCCCCTTTTGGTTTTGAAAGTTCCCATACAGTTTCATCAAGATTAGGGGAGCGTTCCCCGGGCGCGGGCCAAATAACAAAAATATTGCATTCATAAAAATTTGACTTTCATGACAAATTTTTCTTCAAATTTCCCCAAATCCTAAAAATCTAAGTTAAGTGATTTTTAAGTGTTAGTATGTGAAAAGGGCCCCCCGAAATTTTCATCAAATTGATAGCCCTTGGGCCCGGGGAGAAAGCAAACCCTAAAAAAAAGAACACCTAACATTTTTTTCAGGGTTTGAAATTTAAGTTTTGCTGCACTATCCCAAAAAATACAAAAATCTCTAAATAGTTGCCTAAAAAAAGGGATGAACATACTTTTTTTTTTATCGATTTTCAAAGTGAAATGTCTTATCAAATCGTATAACGATAAATCGATATCACCCCAAAGCCCGGCCCACCTTAAGGGGGCCTCAAAGGGGTTTTTAAATGTAATCAAAAAAAACAATCAGTTCCCTTTACTGCCCGGCTGTCTTTAATGTCATGGTTTTTCTCCGTTTTTCGGGGTAATAGTCAAATTTCCCAAACTAAAACTCAGTGTGAACCCTCAGCCCCCCCAGTGAAGGGACAACGGGGATAATCTCTCTTTAGAGTTTAGTTCGTGCCCCCATTTCCAAAATTTTTTAATTTTGATAATCGATATTGAATTTTTTTGGTTTTCGATTATTAAAAAATACCATTTTTGATTATTCTATCCATTTTATAACATTGAAATGCCCTTAAAGGAAAAAAACATTCAAAATCTAAAAAAGATAAGAAAAATACTAAAAATTCGCAGACTTAAAAACATTAACTTCCTCACCCTTAAATAGTCTATATAGTAGTGCAATCAACTTGTAGGGAAATTTAGTCTGGGGAAAATGCGCTCAAAACCACCTAAAGCCCTTACACATCAAAAAAAAAATATAAGATCAATGCTTACAACCATCACAAAACCTAATTACATACAGATCTAAAAATATATCCCCTTTCTAGTTTCGTTAAGCGCTGTCACACGATCGAAAAATCGGCACGAGCCAACTCCCGAGTTTTTCCATCCTTGTAAACACAGACAATGATTGGTTCATTTGTCAGTGTTATGTAGGGGTTCGTTTGGGCTCTCGCTACTCGACTCGCTAGGAAGTTGAACAAGCTGGACATTTTTCGTGGCGAGCGCGAGCTCGCGCTTCGCTGCTTAACTCTGACGGGGAGGCGGTGATTCCAGTAAACAAGGCAGGCCACTCCCAGAGAGTTACTCGCGCGACCCAAAACTCGCGCGATTTTCTCATCGTGTACAGCCCTTTACGTAGTAACGAGAGATATTGTTAGTTTCATCCCTACACTAGATACTTTGACTTTCCAAGATAGCAAAATCTATGATATAAAAAAAAAATTCGTAAAATCCCTGATGATACACCAACATAAAAATATACACAAATTTAAACAAGCTCACACAAACATACAACCAGATCTATAACACTAAGATGCAGATTAGAATTAGGTAAAATTTTAGAACGCTAGAATAAAAATAGAATTTAAACTCAGGGTAAAAATATCAAAATAACACTACAAAAATATTACTGCCAATTAACAAATTTTGTTTTTATACTAGATTTTGAGCGGGTATGTTACAACTTATATTACATTTGATCAGAAGATCAGATTTAAAGTTAGAACATTAGAATTAGAACTAGGGATTAGGAAGCTTAAAAATCAAATCAAAACTATCAAATTTTTAACAGTTCCAACCCAATAAAAATTTTTAAAAAAATTTATATGGGTTTAGAACTTAAAAAATAGAATAGAAAACCCGGGTGTAACAGTACGGGGCCTCTGCCCTTTTATTTGGGGCCCTCACCCGGGGAAATTTTTTTCCTTTTTTTATTTTTAAAATTTTGGGCATTACTGTAATTTTTTGTAAGTTCCAAAATTTGGCTGTTTTATTTATTTTAAATTTGCATACACATGAAAATTTTAACGATCCATGAGAAACACAGTGAAAAATTGGGGGTTTTTACCCGGGTTTGGGTGCAACCAGGCCAAAGATCAATTTTATTGCTTTGGGTAGTAGAGGTAACGTATTTTTTGTGGCACCCTGCCGCTGGGGTTGGGATAGGGAATATGATGCAAAGCTGCATTTTTGCTACATTCGAGGTGAGGAATGCGCCGTCGAGCGAGAAATTTTTCCGCCCCGGGCTTTTTTGGCTTTTGGTAAACCAAGGGCAAGTGGGATGGCACAAGTCCCGGAAAAAACCCCGGGTCATGTGATGGGAGTGCAGAAAGAAATATCGCATCAAGCGGAAGTTTTGCGGGCGACCCAAAACCAAATTTGGCAAAGCGAGGATGGCCAATTGGGGAACCCCGGTCTTTGTGATCGGAGGCTAGAAATATCGTCATGCCCTGGGCCCCGGGGTAAAATTTGGCCCAGAGCTTTTCCCCGGGGGCTCACGTAAAAGGCAAAACAAAGAGGCAGTGGGTGTGGACCCCTAAAATAAATCTTGGGGGTGAGGGAGATCGAAAAGGGGGCTCTCATGCATATATTTTCACTTTCCCCCAAAACCCCACATTTACTCTACAATCATATCTTTTTAATTACTTTTTTCATTTTTTCTACTCTTCCCCATCAATGCGGGCCCCCTTTGTTTTTTAAAACGCCCTACCCCCCGGTTTTTGCCGGGGCGGTGCGAACCGTCCCGGTGGAAAAGGGGATCCTGGTTGTTGAGGAAAATATTTCTTGCGAAAAACCCATGGCCCAAAACGCAACTTTGGCCACCTGCTTCATCATAGAGGGGAGATTCAGACTAGCCCACCTGGGTCAATCGGCTAGTCCCAACTTTTTGTCACCATTATTTTTGCCACATTGGGAAGCCCGGACTTTAGATTGCGTGGTTTTGTATTACCAATGTGGAGAGCTTTTGGGAAAAGGGGTCGGGACCCGCCAACGGGTAAAAGATCTTTTGGGCGTCTATGTCTTTGGCCCGGGACCAAAAAGGGTTTCTTTCCTACATACCATCCTGTTTGAAAAAAAAGAAATTTTTTAAAGGTTTACAAGGCCCTATGTGGTAGAACCAACGTGGGCTATTTGAGTTTTTTTCCCGGGGAAAATTTTTAGGTTTTCCCCTTTTCTAATGGAAAAATCTTAATAAACCCAATCACCCCCTTTTCCCATCCCCAAAACAAAAATTCCCAATAAAAGAAAAAAACCCTAGGTTTTTATTTAAACCCCAGAAATTACCCTTGAAATTTGGGTTTAAAAAACCTCCCAAACCCCTGGGTTAAAAAATTTTCCCCAAAATGTTAAAAATTTAAAAATCTTTAAAAAAAAACACAACATTTTTTAAAATATCATCAGTTGCGATTGAAAAAAGAAATTTCCAAAGGGGGTAGCAGGTCCCGGGAAAAAACAGTACAAAAACTGCGAAAGGATTGCTTCTGGTTGAAAGCTAATGTTTAAGCAGTCTGAATTTTTTTAAAAACCCAAACCAAAATTTTGACTACCTTTTAAACCCCCGAATTTTAACCCGCTTTAAACAACTTAAAAATTCAAAGGGAAATTTTTTTATTTGTTTTTTTTTATCTAAAATATGTTCCCAAATGGGGAAATTTAAAGGGGAAAACCCCCCCAAAAAAGGGTTTTTCATTAAATTTGTTTATGAATAAGACCCGTTTTGATGGAGAAAAAATTTTCCAACTGGCAAAAACAATCCTCCCCTTTCAACACAAAGGGAAACTTACCTAAAAGGGGGTTAGTGGGATCCCAAATTTTTAGATGTCAGAACCTTAAACCAACCCCCATGGGATGTTTCCCCCTGTCAAAGTTTTTGGACACCCCAAAAGGTCTGTAAGCCCTGAACCTATTTGGGGAATTGGGGGGGTTACAAATCCGGGTGAATGCAGTGTGAACACCCAACAAGGGGTGTCAAAGTATGGCCCAAAATGCTTCTTTTTCCCCGGGGAGGCCCTAGATGGACGGAAGGAAGAAGTTTTTGTGAAAAAATGGGGGTTTGAAAAATTTAAAATGTTCATGAGGAAGGAAAAAGGGGGTTCGAAAAATTACCAAAACCTTTAATTTTCCCAGTATCTTTTGGCGAAAGCGGTAACATAAAAAGGGAAGGCAAAATTGCAAACAAATCGGGAAAAACAACACAAAACACCCAAAACCCAACCTATAAATCCCCAACCCTTGATGCGGGCCCCAGCCATGTTGAAACACCCCCTTTGGTTCAGGAAAAACGAAAAGCAAAAGGAAAAACTATTAAAGCATTGTTTTGATCAAAAATTTCACTCCCAGATAAATTTAAAAAGAACAAAGAAAAGCAACAACGGGAAAGCGGGGAAAACTCTTCAAGATTTAAATTTTCCCCTACCGATCTCAAATTTTGGGAGGGGGGAAAATTTAGGTAAATTTTAAATCAACAGCGGGGGAACGTAAACGAGGGGGGGGGGTTGGGGGGGTTTCAATTTTTTGGAAGTAAATTACCAAATCCCCCAAAAAATCAAAAACAAAATCATTGGGAGTTTTAGGGGGCCCAAAAGTAAGAGGTTTTTAAAAGTTTCCCCAACCCAAAAACCCGCCCATCCACGCCCGTATTTATGATACATTTTTGGAGGATCTTTTTAATGGGGAGAATCCTTTTGATTTTTAAAAACCCCAAAAGGGTAAAATTTTAAAAAAAAAACACTGTATTTAAGCTACATACAACATCTTAAACAAAAAATGGCTACACTAATATCGTGGATTGTAGAGGATTCTATGAAAAAAATTTTAAAGGGGTTACAGCTTCTTAAAAAACCACAAAACCCCTTGATCTTATTATTACAAGAAACTTTTTTAAAACCAATATAACCCTAGGGTTTAAGGGTTTCCCAATCTACCGAAAAGGATTATATGGAGGTGAACGTCCCACAGGGAGGTGTTGCCATTCTGGTGCGGGACTCTGTGTATGCCACTAAAATTTCCTTGGGAAAAACTCCCCCTTCACCCCCGTCGCCGTTCCCCTTTAAATTTCCCAAAATTGAAAACCACATTATCTGTATGTACATTCCACACCTTTAAATCATTAGCAACGGGTTATGGAGGCTTGTCGGATCATTTCCCATGGCCCCGTAATTTTTAGGTGGTGTTTTTAACGCTCCCCTTTCCCTGACGGGGGACAGTAGTTTCTGATCCCCGGGGTTGTGTTTTAAGCAGTTTTCTACAACACAATTTTGTTTCATTTTTGGGAAACAGGGGCCCGGGGAAAACTCTTTTCACGTCACATTCTGGCACTTTTTCAGCCATAGTTTTTAGTCATGTGTACCCCTTTGGCTATCGTTTGATCTCGACCCAAATGTGCTTGATGTTTTTAATGGAAGTGATTTTTTTCCCCAATTCGGGTTGAATGTTTTAAAACTAAAAGGGGGCCACAAAATCCAGGTCAGGTGGGGGGATTTGCAAAACTGTTTGGGGGAAAGTTCCGGAAATTAGGGGAAGTCCTTTTTTCTCAAGGGGGACTTTCCCTAGTTCTCTGACCCCCAACGTGCTTGTCAATAAGTGATTTTTAAACTTGTTTGGGATGCCGCATATCCGTATACACTGACTAGTGGTGAAAAAACGGGGTCGTGTCGTCCCTGGTGGAAAAAAGATTGTGCTTTCCCCAAAAGGCAAAGAAAGCGCTTTTAAAAAAATTAAATACATTTCCTACTTTTAAAAATTTTAATCCCAAATTTAAGCACCGGGGAGAGCGGAAAAAGAGACGAATTATCAAACTATAAGAGGCATTTTGGCAAAAGAGGGATCTTCTATAAATTAAAAGCCCTCTTCCACAGGGTGTTTGGGAAAAAAGGGTTAAATCATTAGTGGACGTCAGGTAAACACCCTTTCCCCCCTATCAAGGATGGCGGGGAAAGTTACTACTCCCGCAGATGTGGCTTCCCGTACCCGGGGAAACATTTGCATCGGGAAGCAGTAAAGCACGATTGAAACCAAAAACTAGACATAAGCAGTTTTTGGGAAACCGAAAAAATTAATTTTTTCTCTGAAAACGTGAAACCCTACAACAGAGCGTTCTCTTTTTGGGGGAAATCCGTATGGCGTTAAACCCCATTAAGTCGCACATCTGTGGGAGAAGACAAAATGCAAACGACAGTTTGGGGCACCTGATGATCCCTCATTGGAAGTTATTATTTTATTTTTTTTTTTTTTGTGGTTGTCGCCCTATTTCCCGATAGTTTTTGGGGTAGTGGATCTTTAAATTTCCCCTTCTCAAACCCACAAAAGATAAGTCGATGCCGACTTCATATCGCCCTATTTTCCCCTGACAAGTTGCTTTTTTTTAAATTTTTCGAAAAATGATCAACAAACGACTAATGTGGATGCTGGGGAAACCCGTTTTTGGGGAAAGTCCCCAAAGTGGATTTCGTCAAAGTCGTTGCACCATCGCCCCTTTTGGGTTTGATTAGAGGGCGTTTTTTTCAAGAAGGGTTTTTGCCAAAAAAAACATTTTTTTGTGTGCTTTTTGACATTGAAAAAGCATACATACAACATGGAGATATAATATTCTTCAAAAAGTTTTTACGAGTGGGGGTTTTTAGGGCACATGCCCCAAAAATTTTTTGAAAAATTTTTTTAAAAAATAGAACTTTCAAAGGCGTGTTAACAAAGTTTTGCCCGACTCGGTTTTTCCCCGGAAAAAAGGTGTACCCAAAAAGGCTCGGGCTTTTTCGGGGATCAAAATGTTTGCTTTTGGAATAAACAGTGTGGGGATTGATCCCCCAAAACCTAATGTCGTGCCTATTTGTAGAAAGACCTGGGAATCTTCTACAGATCGGGAAATTTATAACAAACTCAAAAACACGTGCAAATTGGGTTGAAAAATATAAGTGAATGGGTCGAAAACGGGGGGCACGTTCTCTCCCCAAAAAATCCCCGGCTTCACTTTTTCCGCTTCAAGGAATCCAAAAAGAACCCACCAAATATCGTTTAACAAAGTAGAACTTCTATTCAAAACAAAAGTCCGTCTTCTCGGCATGGTGGGTTTTACAAAAAAACCCAAAATTGGGAAAGGGGCCAGTTTTTGAGTTACGCAAAAAATGCAATTTTTGAAAACAACCTTTTAAAATTCTCAGAATACATCGGGGGTGCGATAGGACCCGGGATGTTGAGAATTTTCGGATTCTAGTTTGCCCCCAAGATGGACTATGGATGTTTCGTATACTCTTCAGCAAGTAAAAAAAAAAACCCCTTAAAAATTTTAATGGGCCACCATTTTGGGCCTTCTATTGTTTTTGGTGCATTTTTTTTTTTTTGAACAAGCCCGGTAGTCCGCTTGGGATGCCGAGTCAGGGTTCCCCCCTTAGCGAAAGGGGAAACCTCTTTAGGGGTACGTTTTGTAATGAAAAATTTAAATTTTCCAACCCCCCCCCGCAAAAACGGAATTTTTTTAACACGACATATTCAGGGGCACTTTGTAACCAAAACCCCCCATCTTTCCCCCGGGGTTAAAATGTAAACTTTTGTTTAATCTTATAGAATTTTTATCGGGCCAAAAATTTTTTTAAATTTTTTTATTTTGCAAAACCCGCCTTTTTTTACACCCAAAACCCTTATTTATTTTGACCTTTTTCGTTTTGAAAAAAAACTCTTTCTTTTTCGATAGTGTATTTAAAAATTAAATTAGAAAAATTTGCCATGGACATCAAAGGTTTTTCTTTGGTAAATTTACAGGGTGGCCCCCAAAATTTACCAAAAAGGGGGGAAGTGCCTTTTATTGCTCCCCCTTAACTGAAAAGTTTTTAGGGAAGCGACGTTTTGTTCAGTTTTACCCAGAGGATTCGCCATCCTTTAAGCTCTTAAATTTCCTTCTACGCTGCGTTGTGGAGAATTTCCTTTTTGTGTTAGAAAAGCTTAAATTCAATTCAAGCTATAAAACTCATGGGATTTTAGGGCCTCATTTTGGGAAAAGACATCCCAAATTTTATTTGAAAAACTAACCTCTAAGGGGTATATAAAAAGAGTTTTGCGGGATCCCGGACACGTGGGCATAGAGGGAAAAGAACACCGGGGATCGGTGCTAAGGAAATTCCCCGCGTCGCGGGCGTTGATTTTAATCTAGGGTTTCCCCTTCCCAAAGTCAAAGGGATACAACAAAGATTTTTGGATTTGCGACAAAATCGTGGGGGTTTTGTTGCAAAATAAAAAATTGCTAGTGTGATTCCCACATTGCTAACAAAATTCGGCCACCTACCCCTTTTTCTCTCAGTAAGAAGAGGGGGTATTGGGCTAGAAATTTGTATAGGCCCTACACCCTAACACACGGATAACTTTAACCAGAGAAAAGGGGTTTTTCCCATATGTGACAAATGTATGACTTTAACCGGGGATATATGCCCAGCAGGGAAAGGCCAAATATGATGCATTGCGCACGCAAATTTTATCTCTCCCCCTCATATGAAAACTTCTATCATATGAAACCCGGGGACAAAAATTTCTAAATTTTTTTCATCCAGTAAAAATTTTTTAACCCAAAAATTTTAAATTTACATTTACACATTTGTTTTTTTTTATTTCATTTCATACATAAATTTTATTTTGGGTATTACTTTCCCTTTATCATCAATTTATTTTTTTATTTATACACTTAGAAAAAAATCTAATCATCAAAAATACCTGCATTCACTCTTCTCATTTCCTTTCATTCACAGGCGGCGCAATATGACCTAACCGGTTTGAAGCGCCCTAGTTTCTCACGTCGTCGTCATCAAGCGGAAGTGTGCATGGCGACCTCTAAGCCAATGGCAAGCGAGGATGGCACAAGTGCGGGAACACCGGTCATGTGATCGGAGTGCAGTAGAAATATCGTCTTCAAGCGGAAGTGTGCATGGCGACCTCTAAGCCAATGGCTTTTAAAGTTTGAGTTCGCGGGGATCGAACCCCCAATCAGAGTCTAAGGTGCGAGTCTCCCTAGATGTAGGGTGGGCGACTGTGCCCTAGATCGCCTTGGCTCCTAGTGAGGACGGCATTATTGCCGTTGCGAGCTTTTAAAGTGTTTTTATTCAAAGTTTGAATAATTACATCACGATAGCCTAGGACGGGCTGGCCACATGGCCAGACCACGGTAGCCGTGCTCATGTAAAACGACGACCTCGCATTAATATGGTATATTCTCTCTTACACCATACGGGAGTTGCATGAAAGAGCACAGTCTTAGTTTATTAAAACACTTTTCGAGGCATATTGCGGGCATTTTCAAGCTTGGTAAGTCCAACCACGTCGGACAACCAAGGCTGCGCAATCATCATCTGCAGTCATCACTCATCACCGATCAACACAAGTAAGCTGTATATTTTCCCATTTGTTAGAAGCCCTCGAAATCGTTGGAGAGGCTGAGAACTTCGAGGCTCGACATAGGGGCCTAACGGCGGTTGCTAGGACGGCCAGGTATTTGGTCCGCCACTGTAACGCGGCCATACCACGGCAGAAGCGGCACCAGTCATTCGTCCGTGTACCGGAGAGCACAAGATTGCCACCCTTCCCTCGGCCTTCCTTGCATAGCAGTCCAAGAAGGCAACGCCCTACCCTACCCCTCATCACGCAACGACGCGGCTAGAGAATAGCAATACTATGTATTGTAGTAATGTCTTATTATATAATGCTATTGATAACCAGGGTTTATACATGTCTTAATAACTTGCAGTTGGATCCAACATAGAGTCACACCAGTTTGTCAGTAGTTAGTATTTCGAAATGTGGTAATTATAATGGAACTCATTTTTAATTCTTCTAATGCCCCGTCTGGGCCCGGGGTAGAATTGGCCCAGAGCATGGCTCTGCGAATCGTAAAAGGCGATGCAAGAGAAAAAACCACCTCGCAAAACATCAGCGAGAAAGAGTGGAATATCTTACTCCCCGAAACTAGAGGCGAGCTCTGGCAATCGTCGTCGGGACCTTGCCCCCTTCCCTTGACGACCCCCCGGCGACGATGACAATGACACAACGAACGATGACAAAGACGATGACGACCGCGACGTGAGAAACCCCCTTTCCTCCCCTTACCCGTGGCTAGTTCTGACCAGCATGGGCCCTCCTCCCCCCCCCCCTAGGCTAGAGTGGTGCATTATGACCTAACGGTTGACGCGTCCTTAATCCAAATAAACAAATAAAACAAAAAATTCTTCTCATTACTGAATTTGCATGCCATACTGGAATACTCCTCTCCTAAAAGTAAAAAATCAGAGCCATCAGCCTTTTACGCATATTTGGGTAGTTTTAATAACTAGGTACAGGACAAGCAGGACCGTTGAGCGACCACTGGACGTAAGCAGCCCCCGGACTGGCGTGGCTCAGCGCTAGCGTGCTAGGTATAAGTACCTCTTCTCAACCCGTGAGGGCTGAAGTTGTAATGGTTGCATTCTCCTCTGTCGTTACACATGTTTGTATGTAGTGTTCTGCTAGGACGAAAGTTTTTCTCATTAATTAGTCTCGTATGTAAAGTTAGCTCGGATTGCGTAGGCCACCCGGACGGACCACTAGAAGCAGGAAGCGTATAAAAACCCTGAGATAAAATTATACTGTACGTTCTAGTGAAGGGTGAAGGTCAGGTACGTGACACCGGTAAAGGTTATATTATGATAAGAATTAAGATTATAATAACGAACAGGCCCAAGAAAAATTCATAAAATTAAAATAGACCTCTGAACCATAAGCACAAAAAACAAAACAAATACAAGCCATCTTTCAAGTCATCTCTTAACGTTCACTGCCATACACTACATTATACTATAACTACCTCCTTTCCCACGCACACGTGCATTATCACCTATGTGGGTTTTCAGATCTTTACATACCTTAATAACTTACATGTATAAAAAAGACTGAATAAAACTTTATTTTCCTTACCACAGCTGGGGAAACCCCACACGTCCTTATAGTTTCCTTAAAACTCTCGTCTCACTCGCCAGAGATTCTTCAGAAGTGTCAGGAGTTTCAGGGCTACCTGAATCTAGAACAGAAAAACCATCATCGGTATAAAAACCTTGCCTCGTGCTTTTTATGTGTTTACAACTAGTGGTGTGGCAATACATCCCTTCGCCTTCCTAAATTCATGTTTTAATGGTAATCTGCATAATAAATAATGTTGAAATTATGTGATTTGACCCCCGTCTGGGCCCGGGGTAGAATAGGCCCAGAGCATGGCTCTGCTAATCGTAAATTGCGATTCAGAGGAAAAGTCCACCTCGCAAACATCAGCTAGTAAGAGCGGAGTATCTTACTCCCCAAACTAGAGGCGAGCTCTGGCAATCGTCGTCGGAACCTTGACCCTTCCCTTGACGATCCCCAGGCGACGATGATAATGACACAACGAACGATGACAAAGATGATGACAGCGTCGTGAGAAACCCCCCTTCCTCCCCCTACCTGTGGCTGGTTCTGACCAGCATGGGCCCCTCCACATATCCCCCTAATAGGCTAGAGTGGCGCATTATGACCCAACGGTTGACGTGTCCTTAATCCAAATAATCAAAAAACTAAATTTTTGCATTAATTAATTACTGAATTTATGGTGATTGGTAAGATTTACACTATATTTACAATATTTACAAACCTTAGGTATAGTTCATTTATGGGAAGCGTGACCGTGTGCATGCATGTGCATGTGCGAGTGCTTGTGAGTGCGAGTGCGAGTGTGAATGCGAGTGTGAGTGTGACTGTGCGAGTTGTGAGTGCGAGTGTGTGTGCATGCTCTTGCCCGTGATATGTTGACGAGTTTTCACATAATGACTCGGACGGGATCAATCTTTCAACCCGCTTGTCGTTTTTATCGGGAAAGAATGGCAAGGTCAGCGAGAAGAGTACATGACCAAGGTTGCAGACGAAGGGGTACAACTCCCTTACTCCCGACCCGCCGTCATGCACCCACTACAATACAACAATGTTGACCACACCACATCCTGTGAATTACCAAACGAGTTTCGTCTTCTATGTAAAAACAAAATCTATCTTTTATGTGGTCTAGAGACGTTTGTAGTATTGACTATTTCGCATACACCAGGACATAATAATACACAACATAATATTATTATAACAACAATGACCAGCTAAGTAATAAGTATATATATATCAGACTTACAAGTCGCGCAAGCGCTTGCAAAATCGCGAATCGGTCCGTGTACGGCCGCGATACGGTAGTTTGCGGGTATAGTCTGGGTTGTTCACAAAATAAAACGCAAAAAATAGTAGGAAGGTTTCACTTGGCAAAAATGTTCATAAGGTCAAAGAAAAGCGATACAGAAGGGGAGCCACGAAAAATGTCCCTTAGGATTCAAAATGGCGGCCATGAATGAATAGGCCTGTTATTTACCTATTTTGAGTGTAAAAAGACGGTAAATAATGTTAGAAAGGTGCTACATGGCAAAAAATATTCTTAAGATGTTAAAGATGGTTAACAGTGGGGGAGCCATAAAAAATGAACCTTACGATTCAAAATGGCCGCCATGTTTGAAAAATATGTATTATTTTAATTTTTGGAATATAAACATACTGAAAATAATGATAAAAATATGCCACTTAGCACAAGGATCTTCTTAAGATTATAGAAAAAGTTTACAGAGGGGGAGCCAAGAACAATACCTCTTACAATTCAAAATGGCGGCCATGAATGATATGGTGTATCAAATTATCTTCTGATTTTTAATGTAAAAAGACGGCAAATAATGATAGGAAGGTGTCCATTGGCAAAACGTTTTTTTTAGATGATAATGAAGGTTTACAGAGGGGGAGCCAAGCAAAACAGCCCTTACGATCCAAAATGGCCGCCACGAATTACAATTGCGTACCTTATTAGTATCCAATTTCGAATGTTAACAGACGGTAAATAATGATAGAAAGGTGCCACTTGGCAAAATTACTCCTCAAGATGTTGTGCATGGTTTATAGTGGGGGAGCCAAAAAAATTTCACTTACGATTCAAAATGGTCGCCATGATTTTTAAATGTGTATTGTTTCCTATTTCGAATGTAAATAGACGGCAAATGATAAAAGTGGCCACTTGGCCAAAACATTTTCAAGATGTTGTATATGGTTTACAGTGGGGGAGCCAAGAAAAATATCCCTTACAATTCAAAATGGCCGCCATGATTAAAAAATGTATATTGTTTCCTATATTCCTATGATCACATTTAAATTTAATTTAACGTACTATATTATAGTAAAAAAAAAAAAACATGTAGGGCCTACGTTGATTTCTAATGACGTGGACATTTGAGCACTTCTTCCTTACTTCTTTGTTACATTTTGAATTGAGGTTGTTTATAATAATATGTCTTCATCCTCAGGAATACTGAATTATGAGAAAATAATATATAAAGTGCTGAATATAGCTGTAACGAGATGAATAACCATCCAGAAATAAAAGAGATTTATATATTTATCCTTTAACTTTAAAAAAGTCTATTATAACTTTCTAGCACTGGGTTTACCTGGTGTTGCAGCAGTTCAGTCGGCAGTTGGAACATAACAATGCACAGGGAAAGCCGGCATCTTTGCATGAGCATCGTGTGATGCATCCTTTCTTACACGAGCACTTGACAAGCTCTCTGCAGCAGTCCCATATCTCCGGCAGTCTAGTCAATATTGGATGCCAAACTCCACCATTCAAGAACCATCCCCATTCTTTAGGTGATGAAGAAATTGGCGTAAAAGTATCAGCACTTCCCCAAAGATGTCCTCCTTGATAAGCAGTACACTGAATGTGAAGCTGGAGTGCGTCTTAAATAGGAGGAAGACTGTCAACACTTTTGTTCTTCGATGTAAAAAGGATTTTCCTTGCTTCATTGACTTTTCCTACATCCGTTTGTGCGTCGTACAAAAGAACAACATAATGTTCTAAGACGTCTTGAGTGGTTTTGGAAACGTTTCTGCAACGGACAGGAAATTTCATTCTTGTTTGTACTTTTTTTGTTCTTGTTACTTCACCATTACTTGGAAAATGGAACGACTTTCTTCACAATGCCACAAACAAGCAAGAGTTGTATTCCATTCTCGCAAATCACGCTGGTACACAGTTTGATTTTGCAGAAGTCGTGACCAACGTGGTTTCCTTTATCGTATCATCTCAAAATGCTGAGGCCGCCATTGCTGGTATTTCATGTGATTCTCTTGAAGAGGCTGATGGCCGCATCATTGGTCACGTGATGGATCACCGTATCCTCCTTCTCCCAAAAGGGCAAGAAAAATGCTTGGAAAGTATGGGAATCTTTCGATAATTGTCACATCAGCTTTTCATGAAATTTCCTGTCCGTTGCAGAACGTTTCCAAAACCACTCAAGACGTCTTAGAACGTTATGTTGTTCTTTTGTACGACGCACACACGGATGTAGGAAAAAGTCAATGTAGCAAGGAAAATCCTTTTCACATCGAAGAACAAAGTGTTGACAGCCTTCCTCCCACTCAAGACGCACTGCAGCTTCACATTCAGCGTACTGCTAATCAAGGAGGACATCTTTGGGGAAGTGCTAATACTTTTACGCCAATTTCTGCATCACCTAAAGAATGGGGATGGTTCTTGAATGGTGGAGTTTGGCATCCAAAATGGACTAGACTGCCGGAGATATGGGACTGCTGCAGAGAGCTTGTCAAGTGCTCGTGATAGAAAGGATGCATCACTCGATGCTCATGCAAAGATGCCGGCTTTGCGGGCTTTCCCTGTGCATTGTTATGTTCCAACTGCCGACTGAACTGCTGTAACACCAAGAAATCCCAGTCTTAGAAAGTTATTATAGACTTTTAAAAAAGTTTAAGGATAGATATATAAATCTTTAAATTTAGGGATGGTTATTCATCTCGTTACAGCTATGTTCAGCACTTTATATATATATATATTATTTTCTCATATTTCAGTTTTCCTGAGGATGAACCACGTCAATTAAAAATATAACAAAGAAGTAAGGAAGAGGTGCTCAAATATCCACGTTATTAGAAATCTACATAGATGTCTTGTTTTCATTATAATATCTTATTAAATGTTATCAAAGAAATATAGGAAACAATATACATTTTTAATCATGACGGCCATTTTGAATTGTAAGGGATATTTTTCTTGGCTCCCCCACTGTAAACCATATACAACATCTTGAAATGTTTTGCCAAGTGGCCCATTTTTATCATTTGCCGTCTGTTCACATTCGAAATAGGAAACAATACACATTTCAATCATGGCGACCATTTTGAATCGTTAATGAATTTTTCTTGGCTCCCCACTGTAAACCATACACAACATCTTGAGAGTATTTTTGCCAAGTGGCACCTTCCTATCATTATTTGCCGTCTGTTAACATTCAAAATTGTAGACTAAATGTACGCAATTGTAATTCGTGGCGGCCATTTTGGATCGTAAGGGCTATTTTACTTGGCTCCCCCTCTGTAAACCTTCTTTGACATCTCAAGAAAAGTTTTGCCAATGGACACCTTCCTATCATTATTTTCCGCCTTTTTACATTAAAAATCAGAAGATAGTTGATACACCTTGTCATTCATGGCCGCCATTTTGAATTGTAATAGATATTGTTCTTGGCTCCCCCTCTGTAAACTTTTTCTATAATCTTAAGAAGAGCCTAGTGCTAAGTGGCACCTTTTTATCATTATTTTCAGTTGTTTATATTCCAAAAAGTAAAATAATACATATTTTTCAAACATGGCGGCCATTTTTGAATCGTAGGGGTCATTTTTTATGGCTCCCCCATTGTATACCATTTTTAACACCTTAAGAATATTTTTTGCCTTGTAGCAACTTCCTAACGTTATTTACCGTCTTTTTACACTCAAAATAGGTAAATAATAGGCCTATTCATTCATGGCCGCCATTTTGAATCCTAAGGGACATTTTTCGTGGCTCCCCTTCTGTATCGCTTTTCTTTGACCTTATGAACATTTTTTGCCAAGTGAAACCTTCCTACTATTTTTTGCCGTTTTATTTGGGATTCATCGATGAACAGCCTATACTAGTAACGTTTGTCGTTTATCCGAAGTCCTGGGACAAATTTGTTTTCCGGGACACTTTCGGTACGCCGCCGGACGCCGCCTCTAAGTACGGTGAAAAATGATTTTCGAATCGGAACAATTTTACGCCTTTTTTGTAAAATGTGTTAGAAATGTTTTCCTGGGACAATTGTTCGGTACTCTGGTGGACTGTTTTATTTATTTATTTATTTAACGTCTATCCTATTCAGTTATAAAAACTGATTTACAAAGGAGGACAACTAAATAAATCTAATTACATAGATGCAGAAACAACAATAAACTACATTTTCGTAGATATTTGAAATAGTAGCATTACAACAACAATGCATTTAAACACAACAATTTTGGTAACAAATAAAAAAAAAAAAATTATATGCATTTAATGAATGAATCAAATATAAAAAAGGGTGTAGAATGAAAAGAAAAGAAAAGAAAGGGGGGGAAAAGGAAAAAAGAAAGAAAAAGACAAAGAAAAAGAAAAAAAAAGAAAAAAAGAAAGAGAAAAGAAAGAAAGAAAGAAAAAAAAGAAAAAAAGAAAAAAACATTAAAAAAGAAAAACGAAAAGAAAAAAAGTGATTTATTAGACGATCCCACTCAAACGAATATGAGGTTTGCCAAAAATCAGGAACAGCAAATCAGGGAGTAATCAATCTTTCGCGGGAAAAAAACAACCGAACGAGAATCATCATTCTTATGTTCAACCATCATTCTTGTGTTCAAATCTTGATAACAATTTAGTGCAAAAGATCTTGACTCTAATATATAATTATATCAGATATATAATTATTTAAAATTGTTCAAGTCAAAAACTGATCACAGCAATGATACAGGACACCTAACTCAAGTTGCAAGTTCCACCAGTGGGCGGCAACCAGACAATCTAGGCAGAAAAATATCAATTGAAAATACATTGAATACATCAAAATCAAAGCAATAATGAACAAACAAAGAGAACAGCAAAATCATAAATAAGAACATATGAAGATAAATTAACATTACATAAACACAGAGACAATGCCCCACAAAGAAATAGTAAAAATCAATTCTTCTTTGTTCTTCGATTCATTATCATTGCTTCAATTTTACTTTTAAATTGTACTATTCCTAGCTCAGTAAACTGGCTTCTAATATCATAAGAAATTGAATTCCAAAAAAGATACTCCTCTGTACAAGAATGACTTTCTTAATGCTTCAGAAATTAATTTAGGAACTTTCAAAGAGTTCATTAGAATAAATTTCTATACATCAACAAATTGAAAAATATTGGGTAAAATACCTGAATACATACCTTTCAATATTTTGTATGTATTTACCAGTACGCTACATTTCATTCTTTCCTCAATCGTGAAGCAATCAGATTGTAAATCTTGGCTCATAGGAATTGAATCAAACAGATGGTCAATTCTCTTCTGAAGTACAACATATTCGGTAGAAGGTCTTACTGCCCAAACCACTAAACAATAATCAATAATAGAGTGAATATAAGAATCTACAAGTAACCTCAACATTCTCTCTGTTACAAATCTCTTCATTCTACTTATAATTCCTATTGCTGATGATACTTTATTACATACATATTCAAATTGTTTCTTAAAATTTAAATTACAATCTAAGAAAACTCTAAGATATTTAAATTCATCGCCGTCCCCAGCGTGTTAAATAAATTGACCAACTTTAACAACTTTCGAAATTATTCGGGACGTCAAATATTTTCGGGACGCTTTTCCGGTACGATTAATTTTTGCCTTGTCTGTCTGGTTCTATAGTGCCTAAGATGAACCCGATTGGCCGAAAAATGCCGAGCTAAAAAGAAACAATGTTTTTAGGATTTCCAAAAAATGACCATTTTTAAAGAAAATTATTCAGTATTAGGTCCGTAGCTTCTGTTGCGACCCCCTAACGACATTGGAATCGCCCCATAAATGACAGGGCCTGAAGATATTGATGAGCGAGCGTGCTCAAATTTTGCGGTCATTATCTGAAATACAGGAAGATGAGGCCGGTAGATGGCAAGTCTGTATTACCTTCCTACCCCCTTCCCCGCGGCCCGCAGCCACCTACACCAACCATCCGCATTTCTGTTTTGAAAGAAGGGTTGATAGTTTGAAAGGATCTAGGTAACAAAAGAGTCTAAACCAAAGTGACCAGTGGTGACAGGTTGTGACAAAACCTACCATACTGTCTTACTGCCGCCAATTTTTCGAATTAATTTGGATTAATAAAATCACCGCCTTCTGAATTTTGTAGCAGTCAACTGAAATCCCAACCATCTTTTATAAAATCAACGTTACGATAATATCAATCACTGTTGCAAATAAAACTTTGTTTAAATAATAAATGATTTCTAGCCAGGAATCGATTTATTAATTACTCTATTTATCTTTTCAATACTAATTATTTTCTATCGCGGGAGAACCTGTTGCTTGACTTTGTCAACAGAGGGCAACCGGGTCCATTAACTTGGCTCAACCACCAATGAAATTTTGACTTTTGATATGTTGTCAATTTTTCACAACCAACTTCGATTTTTGCACAAGCAACACAAAAAAGTTACGGCAACTTCATTTTGGCTGAGCCAAGTTATTGGATTTCATAAAATAACGAATTTCATGTGCAAACTTATATCATATTTTTACACACTCTGTGCATAATTTTGCACGACTCATTTTGATTTTTGAACATGCAACACAAAAAAATTACGACAACTTCATTTTGGCTGAGCCTCGTTAATAGTTTTCGTAAAATAACGATTTTCGTGTGCAAACTTACTCCCCATTTTTGCACTCTTTTTGTATAATTTTGCACAACCAGTTTCGATTTTTGGATAAACAACACAGAAAACTTACAACTTTATTTTGGCTGAGCCAAGTTAATGATTTTCGTAAAATAACGAATTTAATGTGCATATTTATACTTTGGGAAATTAATAATGTTTGCGGATGATGCAACTCTATTATTAGCTAACAGTATTACATCATTATTAGAGAGAACTACTTTTGTTACTGTGAATGAAATTATGCAATGGTTGCAGTGTTTGTCATTAGTTATAAATGAGCAAAAAACAAAACTTATGATTTTTAACAATAAGAATAAACAGACTGAAGAGATTAATGTAATTTTAGGAAGTGATGGTAATAAAAATCTGGAACAGGTAGACACATTTAAATTGCTAGGAGATGATGACCTGTCATGGAATGTACACGTAGAGCCACTTTCAAAACAGCTCAGTTCTGATTTATACATAATGAAAAAGTTTAAACACTATGGTAATATTGATCTGGTAAAATCAGTGTATTATGTACTTTTTAATTCACACATGATATATGCTGCATTGGTATGGGGCAACTCAAGAAGGGCTAATACGGATATAATATTAAGACAACAGAAAAGAGCCATCCGAATAATAGTCGGCATAAATTACTTGGAATCATGTAAAGAATATTTTAAAGACCTTAAAATACTAACGTTTCCAAACTTATATACGTTTCCAAACTTATATATATATCAAGTTATCATGTACGTTAAAATTAGCAAAAGTATAAAGACAAATGTGACAATTCATAGTCATAATACCAGGAGTAGGGATAATGTACATATAGCTAGGCATAATCTAGCTAGAAATGAAAAAGCACCTGTATATGTTGGAACAATTTTAATGAAACTGCTACCAAGCAACATAAAAGAAATTGCAGACATAGATAAATTTAAAAGCTCACTTAAATTACCTAATTGGGAAAGCATATTATCAAGTTGGTGATTTTATTATCACAATTTGTTGTGTAGAGGCTGGCAGACACCTTGTGCTTGGGGCATACTGCCCCTTTCTGCCAACCTTCCAACTAAGCTTAAGTGGAAAATAAATAATAATAATAATAATAATAATAATAATAATAATATAATAATAATATATAATAATTAATAATAATAATAATAATAATAATAATAATAATAATAATAATAATAATAATAATTATGTACAGGAACACAAGTTCAAACATGTATATTTTAACCAGTAAGCCAAGCTTGTATTTTAAATTTTAAATGGATTTTGCACTTCATGTATATCTATGAAGCTATGAATCTATGTATTATGTGTGTTGTATGTGTTTGTGTATGTATTTGTTATTTGGTGTATGTATGAATAAGAATAGTTCTGTAATAGTTTTTAGGCCTAGTTGCCTATATTATGTTCATGACATGTTTTCATACATCTGAGATGTTAAAACGAAACTCGAATTAAATAAAAAAAAAAAAAAATTATTTTTGCACACTTTGAGCACAATTTTGCACAACCAATTTTGATTTTTACATTAGCAGCACAAAAAGTTATGGCAACGTTATTTTGGTTAGATTGACCAAAATGGATTTTCATGTTCAAATCAATGCCATATTTTTGCACATTTTTTGCATAATATTGCACAACTTATTTTGATTTTAATCACAATCAAGACAAATAAATTTGCATCTATTTCGTTTTAGCGAGTCAAGTTGATAAAATAAAATAAAATTTAATTTTTGTAATTCTAAATTCGAATATCGAATTTTATGTCAAAACTAATGCCAAGTTAACACAACTATAATAATACGATTTTTGCACAAGCAACATACAATTTAATAGCTACTTCATTATGGCCAACAAAATGTAGGGTCTATGCATAAATAACTGGTTTAATATTTAAACAACTAAATTTGAATTTTGTGTCAAAACTTATGCATATTTATTCCAACTTTTTGACAATTGTGCATTATACTTATTTTGATATTAGCGGAAGCATCAGAAAAGAAACTACTAGTAGCTATTTAATTTTGGCCAGGTTAGTTGATTTTAAAATAAAGTTTAATTGAAAAAAATCGAACTTTGTATCAAAACGTATGCATTATTTTAGCACTCTTATTGCACATTTATTTATTTTGATTTTTGTACAAGGTACAGATCTCGATACTGATGTATCACTTTATTTAGTTACCTCTTACCTTGTGTATGACCATCTAAGTTAATATCTTTTAGTTTATAATGTAAGATATGAATAGAGTACATTTCACAATGTAATTTTCGTAAAACGACATGGTGAAGTGTGCAACAAAAAAAATGAAGGCAGTGGCTACAACCTCTGATCTTGAAGTTTGGAAAACGTAATCATGAAAAAGTTAGCCACTATCTGACATTGTTTACGAAATTTTTAGCTTTTACCAACTTGTTTATTTTCTTTTCAACTGCAAAATTACTTGTAAGACCACTGATGCGTTTTTTTTATTTACAACAAATTTGACAATACCCTTACGCATGAAATCTTAAGAAGCAAAACGGTATACTGCTTACACAACAACTTTCCAGTAATTGCGTTACATTGAAATGTATTGTCAACACCGACCTTCTGCCAATTCATTTTTACGTAGCCATATGTTCCTACTTTTCTTTAGCTTTCTAGCCTTGACGTTATAATTTGACCAACCGAGCGTGGGTGTATAAGGGGAGTATAAGGCTTGGATGTGGTTTTAACAAGTTTTTGTTTGCGAGCGATCACAAAAAAAAATACCAAGTGATGAATCGCTACGTTGATCGGTGCCCGCGTTTGTTATTAAAATAAATAAATGAATAAAAAAATAAATAAATAAAAATAATAAATAAATAAATAAATAAATAAATAAATAAATAAATAAATAAATAAATAAATAAATAAATAAATAAATAAATAAATAAATAAATAAATAAATAAATAAATAAATAAATAAATAAATAAATAAATTGTATTTAGAGTCTACCCACTCAGGTATGCAACTGTTTTTTAGTGGGGGACAGTAAATCAAAGCGACTAAGCCTAACCTGTAGGCCCCGACGCAATCGACGAGTGAACGATAACCAACCAAAGATCGATATTTTTAATGGGAAATATAGCAATCAGTGGTATGGACAGTGCGAACACCCGCGGATCAACGCCAGAATCAACAAGGCCGATTCAGCACTACTCTGAATTTATGCGAACACCCGCGGATCAACGCCAGAATCAACAAGGCCGATTCAGCACAACTCTGAATTTATTATGTGCTTCGTTGCTAGGACGGCTCCAAAGTCACCGTTTACAAACTCCTAAGACAAGAACCGATGGACTTAAGTCCAAATCAGAAGTTAAAAAACTTCTGAACCGTGAACCTTCTGCATTGGAAGCAGATACGCTTAACCACAAGACCAACGAGCCACACAAGATGTAGTTAGACTAGGAAGCTTCGCAAACGCTTTTTCAGGCGCGTTGTTGGATGAGCGTAAGGTGCATTGAGCTGTCATGTGTTATGCGGATTTTCTGTTAGTTAGTTAGTTAATGTAGTTTTAGGGCACTCAACAGTAGAGTTATCAGTGCCCATGTCAAGTGTATTGGATTTGGAATCTTCCAAATTTTCTTTTTCGTTCTGTGAAAAAATCATTACAATCGGGTAAAGCATGTTGGTGTTATTATGTCAAAGAAATTTTTTTATGCAAAAAAGCCTAAAACTGCGATTTTCATGAGAAATCATTTTTTGATGGCGCTCAAATTTCACACGAATATATAAATTCATAACATTAAGGTTCTGTGAAAAAATCATTAAAATCAGATAAAGCATGTAGGTGTTGTAAGTCGAAGAAATTTTTTTAAAACGAAAAAAAACGTTAAATTGCGATTTTTATGAGATAATTTTTCCGATCGCGCTCAAAAACGTGGCAGTTCCAAGTTCAGAGATTTCGAAGGCCTTCATAAAATTTCATCGCAATTAAAGTATCGGTTAAGCCGGAATCGTGTTAACAAACACACAAAAATACAAACAAAAACAAATAAGAAAAAAGAAAAAAATCATAAAATTGCGATTTTCAAGAGAAATAATTTTTCGATCGATTTTTCGAACCGTGCAGTTAAAAGTTCAGAGGTTTTGAAGGTATCCAGAAAATTTTATTGCAATTGGAGTATCGGTTTAGCCGGAATCGTGTTAACAAATAATACACAAAAATACTTACAAAAACAAAAAAAATATTTAAAATTGCGATCTTACCTGTTTCGGAGCTTTTTAAGTAATCGTGAATTGGTTGTTAAAGTGGGAGGCGTGCTTAGAGGGGCTAAAAACCCCAAAAATTATTTTTTACCACGTGATCTATAGCACAATACTACACTTAAATGACCGTTTGAAAAATTATATCTTGTAACTGTGATTTAACATGAATTTTTTTAATTTTTTTATCCAGAAATTGGCGAAAATTGCTGTTTTGGAAAATTTCCTAAATCGGCTTTAACCTGCTTCTTTTCTGGTCCACATAGATACTAGAGCATAGTACCAATCTAAAATGCCCCTTTATAACATCGTGTCTTGAAACTGTAACCAAATATACCCTTAAACACGCAAAAATATGCATTCCAAAATCACACCCCATCTTGGTAATCAGCATATTGTCACGCATAGCTAGTTAAGCCCTTTGGCTGAGGGTGGTGATCGCCAAATGAGTGTTTAAGTGGGGGCGTAGCGTAACTCTTTAGGCTTAAATAGCTAGCACGGACCAGAGATCGTGGGTAGGTGGGTTCATGAGGGGGATGTAGACACAGTAATTAGACGTGATTCCACTTAAGAGACCAGCACTGTATTAAAGATGAACATAATAACCCTCCTATTCTGGCCTAGGATCGAACCTACGAGTTCCGTCTGGCAGGACCGTGGTTCATACCTCTACTGACTCTATGACTTACTAATGGGTGTGCATGGCTTACCGAATGCTTGTGGTTCCTGGTATGTGGTTTAGACTGGCCCCCTCCGACACCCTGATGTCGAACCCGGGCGATGTCTTCTCACTTCACCTCTTCCGATGGCTAATCCTTGTTCTGGTTCTTCATTCGGCAATCCTCACTTAGAACTCTTCCAGGACATTTGTGGTTCACGTTGCGGTTGTTGTTACACTGTCCTGACCTCCTCCGTCAACGGTTGTCGCTCGTCTCTCCCTCTGTTCTCCACGAACGTCCGCACTCTTACGTTCAGTGCACTTAATCAAAGTCCGATTTACTTGCACTATTTAGTTGTGCAATCTTTAGTATTCAGCGTTTTGTCGGTCGATTCCCTTCCTGTATTGCGTCTAAATGAGCCTCACCGGAAAGTAACTAGACGTCTTGACCCTTAATGAACTCACGTCGGTATGTTCTCTGGCGTAAATGACGTCAAGCATGATCGTGACATCTTCCCGGTTGAGTAGACACATGTGTTAGGGTCCCAACCCTAATACATGACATGCCCCCCCCTTCCATAGGGCACGACCCCGTGACCTGGGCCGCTTGTAGCTTGAAGACCTCCATTGACTATTAACATTTCCTCTGGCGATGATGTCTTCTTCCCCTGTTTCTCTTCCTTTGTCTTGGCCGAAAGATCTCTTCTGTCTTGGCAAAGATTCACTTCATTTGGCGCCACATCCTCTCCAAAGAACCAGTGAAACCAACATACCAGGACCCCTAAGCTGAAAATCCTAGTTAAGAAAGAAAAAAAAACAAAGAATTCCCACGTTTTCCGGACGAAACTCATAACCTCGCCTTTGGCATGTACATCCAGGTACTAATATAAAAGACGTGACTCTACGACAGTCAAACCTTCCTAATCAAATCTATAATTCCTGTGAATTAGGAATCAAATAATTTTAACCTGTAAATCCCTATATCTTAGTCTAGTCACAAACAATAACAAAAAACACAAGTATAAATTAGCTAATTATTTGTTTGTGTGTAATTCAAAATGAAAACAATAAGAAGCACATTAAGATTTACTGTCCAAGTTCCCTAAGTAATAACATTTGGAATTCCTGGTAAATTCCTAGATTTTCAAAATCAAAAATAATTTGCCAGTGTGGTCCCGACATTGTGACTAAACGAGCCGGACACTTCTCCGTCGTCTGTCAGAATCGCAGGCATGTACTGCTTTCCCTTCCTCCACCCGATATCCATTCGAGTGAGCGGGGCGCGTCAACTGTAACATAAATAAAAAACGAACAGCCATTTGCGTACAACAACAAACCCACGTGCCATCACATGACAGCTCGCCCGTTTACAACAAGAAACAGCTGACGCATTACATAACATTACTGCCGTGACTCGGCTCGCCAGCATAACTCGTAATCAGTAAGAATATTTTATAATCTCAATTCACAGACCAAATAATGAATTTACAATTAACAATTATGCAAAACTCCTTGAAACAAATAACCAGATTAAATTTACTGTATTTCTGAATGATTTAACAAAATTGTTTTTATTAATTGAAATAAAACATTACTAATTTATATAATAAACAATATAACTTATAAATTACTAAACAACAACATAACTTGTTACTTGTTAATACAGCCATGCTCACCGTCACCAGAGTCTGGTAAGAACCCACGTCCACTTTGTTTACATAAGATCTTGAATGTGCAACTTCTGCCGCATCGACAAAAACAAACAATTAATTAATCGCAGAGCAATTAGAAGACTCGATGTTCATTCACATGCCTGTGCCTCACTCAGAAGGCTTTGACCGACAATTACTAGCTCAGCGGAATACATAGGCCTACTACTGACACTGAGAAAAAACATAGTCACATCTGCTAATATAGACCTCGCAAATGAAATCACAATCAGTATAACTACGTAGAATTAAGTCCATGGTATAAATATGCATTTACACATAGGACTGTGAAACCACCCCTGGTTCCTCCACCCTTGAAGCCAAGTGCAAATGAGACAGCATTACCACCCCATTTGAACCCAATAGCGAATTGTACAGCACTGCTACCACTCCTTTTGAACTGCAGAGATAATGGTACGTCAGTGCCACCACTTCCCATACTAGGGTATGACACCCTTTGGCGCTCCCCTTAACCAATGCTGCGTAGGACATTGATGTCCCACTACTCTCCACAATAGGGCAAACAACCACATCTGGTTCCTTCCTATCCTCACAAGACGTAGCCACTGTTGCACTTCTGCCCTCGGCACCACGAAGCGAAACCACCACTTCATCCCCTACGTACTCATCGACAGTAGGCAGTGAAGTACTACTCTCTTCACCTAGCAGTGACATCCCCAAGGCATCTCCTACTTCTTCATGAACGGTAGACAGCGAAGTATTACTCTCTTCACTAGCAATGACATCCCCAAGGCATCCCCTATATCCACGTGAGCGTTCCACTACCCTCCTCATACTATTAGACAACAAAACATCCCCTATATCCTCGCGAGTAGTGATACCATAGAACATCCATCCTCAATCTTAGAACTAAAAACCTTAGAAAATACCTTGTCATTGCCATTAGTTGTCACCGAAACGTCACTACCTTTAACCACAGGACACAAAACCTTAGAAAATACCTTGTCATTGCTGTTAATCGTCACCGGAGAGTCACTACTCGTAACCACAGGACACAAAACCTTAGAAATAACCTCATTATTACAAACGGTCGACAACTCAGTGCTACTACTTTCCACTACAGGGCGCTCCAACGGTGTAAACGGCACAGAAGATGGACACAAAACCCTAGAAAATACCTTTTTATTGCTGTTAATCGTCACCGGAGAGTCACTACTACTCGTAACCACAGGACACAAAACCTTAGAAATTTTTCATTATTGCAAACCGTCGGCACCCCAGTTCTACTACTACCCACGACAGAGCGCTCCAACGGTGTTAACGGCACATAAGATGGTATCTGCCCCCCCGAGACAACAACAGGTGCTCCCCGACGAGCCTCGAATGCTAGTTTGACACAGTCCTCTCTTAAAATGACCCTGTTTCTCAACAGTAAAAACAAACCACCCTTCTGTCAAAATCACGCTGAGGAGATCGGTGGACAATACCTTCCTGACCCCTGGGTCCCTGTATCTCACCGCACATAACCCTCGAATCGTTATCTGACAAATTTGCATTTTGACAATTACTATCAACCGAGATCATTAAATTCTTCCCTTAAATCCTCTGTCCTCCGATCCAACTGAACGACTGGTTCGTTTGAAAGCTCCACTACCGGGTCCACCCCCAAACGAGACATAACAAACGCAAATCGCTCTTTGTTTAATCCCTCCAGCCGCTGTATTATGTCCAACAAATCATCATAATCCGTACACGAAAATTTTACTAGCACTTTTTGGACCTCCGGCAAAAGACCTTTAAAACACCACCTAGCTCTTTCCCGACCCGTCATCCGTAAATCCACCCTAGCACACTGCCGACCCTTATCAAGAACATAGGCTGACGCTTTCTCCCCCTTCTTCTGGACCCTTGCAACCATTTCTAACACCCAATTACTCCAAGTGTTATGTGGCACAAGACTACTGCCCTGGTATAACTGATTATCACCCTGGTACATCTGATTACCACCTTGGTATATCTTATTACCACCCTGATACATCTGAGTACTACCTTGGCCCATCTGACCCACAGGCTGCTGTCCTGAAGCAACCCCCTGTTGCATTGGCATATTAGAGGGAATAGACGCGGGAAAAGATACCGGCTGCATTTGAGGACCTTGTTGAAATGCCACTGCGGGCCCCATAGCCCCCTGCTGAAATGCGCTAGTTGCCCCCATAGCCCCCTGTTGGAATACATTATTTGCCCCCATAGCCCCCTGTTGGAATGCATTAGCGGACCCCACAGCCCCCTGTTGAAATTGAGGATAAGAGTGAAAGCCCTCTTGCTGTGATTGAGGGTAAGACTGAAAACCATCCTCTTGACTAAGAGTGCTCCCTGGGCTCGAACACGGAACCTGTTGGTCGACAATACTCTGATGATGAGTGTCTTCCCGGTAAACACCCCACCATTTAATAAAACTAGCCTTGAGCACCGACCACTCTAATTTTGGACGTTCCCCAACCCCATCAAACGGTTTCCGACTATGTTCCGACGTCTTATAGAGATACCATTCATTTTGACTACCTGTCAAAAAGAAATCTAAAAGATCTACCTTTTTATCATCTGACCAGCCATTTATAGACGCCGCTGCTTCATAAGTTCTAATCCAAATCTCCGCAGCATCCCTCCCCTCTCGATACTTCTCAGGTAAGATCTGTGTACGTACTAACTTCATGCTGAGCTTGCAGTTCACCGGACACGGCCAGCTTGGTCGCCGAGACAATAGGCACGCCAGCCGCCACCTACTTACGCAGGCGCGCTAACGCCCGGACACCCACAGAGTATCTATCTACTCCCATCAAAACAACCCACCAAAACCCATTTTGTACACAGTACACAAAAATGCAACTATACAAATCCGGCGCCATCACCATGTCACGCATAGCTAATTAAGCCCTTTGGCTGAGGGTGGTGATCGCCAAATGAGTGTTTAAGTGGGGGCGTAGCGTAACTCTTTAGGCTTAAATAGCTAGCACGGACCAGAGATCGTGGGTAGGTGGGTTCATGAGGGGGATGTAGACACAGTAATTAGACGTGATTCCACTTAAGAGACCAGCACTGTATTAAAGATGAACATAATAACCCTCCTATTCTGGCCTAGGATCGAACCTACGAGTTCCGTCTGGCAGACCGTGGGTTCATACCTCTACTGACTCTATGACTTACTAATGGGTGTGCATGGCTTACCGAATGCTTGTGGTTCCTGGTATGTGGTTTAGACTGGCCCCCTCCGACACCCTGATGTCGAACCCGGGCGATGTCTTCTCACTTCACCTCTTCCGATGGCTAATCCTTGTTCTGGTTCTTCATTCGGCAATCCTCACTTAGAACTCTTCCAGGACATTTGTGGTTCACGTTGCGGTTGTTGTTACACTGTCCTGACCTCCTCCGTCAACGGTTGTCGCTCGTCTCCCCGGCTGTTCTCCACGAACGTCCGCACTCTTACGTTCAGTGCACTTAATCAAAGTCCGATTTACTTGCACTATTTAGTTGTGCAATCTTTAGTATTCAGCGTTTTGTCGGTCGATTCCCTTCCTGTATTGCGTCTAAATGAGCCTCACCGGAAAGTAACTAGACGTCTTGACCCTTAATGAACTCACGTCGGTATGTTCTCTGGCGTAAATGACGTCAAGCATGATCGTGACATCTTCCCGGTTGAGTAGACACATGTGTTAGGGTCCCAACCCTAATACATGACAATATTTTGTCCAAACTACTTGCCCAAATTACAAAACAAAATATAGAGAATTTACAGAAAAGGCTGTCGAGTACGTCAATAATGGCCAATATTTTTTTGGAACAAAATCCTCCAAGGTCATGGGGCATAAAGATCGTCCCCATGTTATTTCTTATGGGAGAATTTTGCCGATGGGACCTAGATCGAAAAATGTCATGTTTGACAATTTTTTGGGAGGTCATGGTGGCCCCAATAATTTTTCTGTAAATTGCTAAATTCATTACTAGTTAGCCTGAATGAAATATATTTTTTGAGTTTAGCGGTTAAATACCCCTTTAGTGATGTAAAACCTATCGACTATGGAGTACCGCAAGGCACTGTCTTGGGGCCAATATTATTTATAATATATATAAACAATTTGTGTAACCTCAATGTAGCAGCAAGTATAATTACCTATGCAGATGACACCGTGATTGTGTTCCATGGTACCAGCTGGGGTATGGTATATAGGCAAGCTAACGAAATAATGAAGTCTGTGTATTCTTGGCTAAACAATAACTTGCTTACAATTAATATTGCAAAGACTGTGTACATCCCTTTCATAGTTAATAAAAAAACTACCCCTAGCTCTAATTTGTCTTTGAAATTACACAGTGCTGACTGTAATTTGTCATCTATGGCATGTGGGTGCGAGTCTATCAAGTCTGTCAACAGTGTAAAGTATCTTGGTGTTACAATTGATAATAACTTAAGGTGGCAAAATCATGTTGAGGGCACTCTTCAGAAACTGCGTAATGCTATGTACATTTTTTATAGGCTTCGTAGAATTATTAGTAGGAAGCTATTGATGGTCGTGTACTCAGCTGTTTCTCAGTCAATTCTGCAATATGGTATTCTAGGTTGGGGTGGGGCTGGTAAAAGTATGATAGAGTCACTAATAGTAATCCAAAGAATAATTCTTAAAGTAATTCTGAAAAAGCCGAGTACTTACCCAACTGAATTAATATTTTCTAAGTTAAGGATACTAGATGTTAGGCAACTCTTTATTAAATTTACATTAATACATATTTTCAAAAACCAGCATATGTTCAAAAAACAAGATATCCGCTTGCATAATACCCGAAATTTAGACGCGTACATTTTAGAAACTCCACGAAGGTTTAAACAAAAGGGACAGCAGCACGGTGAGTTCATTGGGCCCAGAATTTTTAATCAACTTCCCTATAGCGTCAGGTCTCGAAAGTATCGCCCAAGATTTAAGCGTGAGGTCCACAGGTGGTTATTAAACTATGGCAGAGAGTTATGTAAAGATTTACTTTATTTTTAGTTGTAATGTTAATCTTAGTGTTTTTTTATGCTTTGCTTACGTGTTTCATCTTTGTCCTGCTTCTTTATATTATATTATTCATCAATGTTATAATAGGTATCGTTTTATTTGCTTATATTCTGTAGTTTGTACTTATAACTTCGCTACAAGTATTGTAGTACTATCTATTCTTATATTATTATGTTTTTTATGCATCATATCTCCTTGATTAGAATTTAAATTTAATTTTCTACTGCGCTGCCCACACACAGGGTGTTACCCTATGTAGGGTGCTTTTTTTCTCTCGAGAATGTTAATGTGCAGTGGTTTTTTGTCTTGTTATTTGTAATATTGCATTGTAAATGGTTTAATGTATTTTTTAAAAAAAGAATAAAATTTATTGAAATTGAATTGAATTGAAATTAAGAGAAATAATTTTCGATTGATTTTTCGAACCGTGCAGTTCTAAGTTCAGAGATTTCGAAGGTCTCCAGAAAATTTCATCGCAATTGGAGTATCGGTTTAGCCGAAATCGTGTTAACAAACAGACAAAAAGAAAAAAAAGGAAAAAAAAGAAAAAAAATCCGCATTTTTTCCTCCAGTGTAGTAGAATAAAATCTTCGCTTCGCACGCTACGCTATCTACGCTCATCCAAAAACACGAAAATACACAAATTTCCGGGATGTCCCGGATATTTTGTTTGCCTGTAGTAGATTTAATTTGAACATGTAAAATAAATGGGGGAAAATGAAAAATTTCAAACAAATCTAATTTGTGAAAATATATTCAAATTAAGGATTTTTTTTCAACTTCGACAACAATTTGAAATTCAAAATCATCATTTATTCCTAAAAGATCAAGGCAAAGATAAAATAAAATTAAACATCATTTAAAAAATCACGAAATTTAAATTATTAATGTAAAAAGAAAAATGTTGGGTCCCAACATTTTGCCCTATGGAGGGTTTTAAGTCTTTTCTCCCTAGCCTATCATAGGTTAAAATAAAGCATTACGGCCTTATACCTTTAAATGTTATAAGTTTGCACATGAAATTCATTATATTTCAAAAACAACATTGACTTGGCTCAGCCAAAATGAAGTTATCGTAACTTTTTTGTGTTGCATGTGCAAAAATCAAAATTGGTTGTGCAAAATTGTGCAAAAAGTGTGCAAAAATATGGCAAAGGTTTAGACATGAAAATCCATTTTGGTTGTTCTAGCATTAACTTGGCTCAGCCAAAATGAAGTTGCCGTAACTTTTTTGTGTTGCTTGTGCAAAAATCGAAATTGGTTGTGCAAAATTGTGCAAAAGATGTGCAAAATTCACAACATATCAAAAGTCAAAATTTCATTGGTGGTTGAGCCAAGTTAATGGACCCAGGGCAACCCAGAGCCTAAACGCGGGATCATCTTATCTTCACTAGCCTAGAAATACGGTTTATAGCATTATATAAAATAAAATAAATAAATTTTATTTAGAGTCTGCCCACTCAGTTATATAACTGATTTTCAGTGGGGGACTTTAAATCAAAGCGACCAAGCCAACCCTGCAGGCCCCGACGCAATCGACGAGTGAGCGATAACCAACCAAAGATCGATATTTTTAATAGGAAATATAGCAATCAGTGGTATGGACAGTGCGAACACCCGCGAATCAACGTCAGAATCAACAAGGCCGATTCAAAACAACTTTGAAATTTATTATGTGCTTCGTTGCTAGGACGGCTCCAAAGTCACCGTTTACAAACTCCTAAGACAAGAACTGATGGACTTAAGTCCAAATCAGAAGTTAAAAAAATTCTGACTTTCGCGAGAATCGAACCCTGGCCCTTGTGCATTGGAAGCAGATACGCTAACAACAAGACCAACGAGCCACACATTAATAATATCCATTATAATACGTAATTATAAAATAATTAAGTTATTCTAGTAATAATATCCTATGTCTTTTCCATCCTATAATATTAATCCTTGTTTGGTCGCGCGGGATTAGCATAGTGTTGGTCTTTTGGGTTCCGGACTACACTAACGACACCGTCCCCATATACTTAGCATTGAGCTAAGGGTCAAAGTGGGTCGCTTCATGGTTAGCTTCGTAACGTGCATGTGCGAATTGCATGCTGGGACTAGGCACTTCTTCTGGGACGACGGCGGAATCGCTAAGGTGGGTGGAGGTTTGCTCCCCACGTTTAAATTACAGTTTTTAGTAGAGAATAGTCTCTTTGCAGGGCAGAGAGCCTGCCAAGTTAATAAACACAGTGACGCAAGTGTTTTGAGCCATAAAGTTTGAAAGTATTAGGTCGGGCATTGAACGTAGCTAGCAGTATAGCATCGTGGATTCGATTTTTTTTGTTTATTTGGATTAAGGACGCGTCAACCGTTAGGTCATAATGCACCACTCTAGCCTAAGGGGGGTGGGGAGGAGGGGCCCATGCTGGTCAGAACCAGCCACGGGTAAGGGGAGGAAGGGGGGTTTCTCACGTCTCGGTCGTCATCGTCTTTGTCATCGTTCGTTGTGTCATTGTCATCGTCGCCGGGGGGTCGTCAAGGGAAGGGGACAAGGTCCCCGACGACGATTGCCAGAGCTCGCCTCTAGTTTCGGGGAGTAAGATACTCCGCTCTTTCTAGCTGATGTTTGCGAGGTGGACTTTTTCTCTTGAATCGCCTTTTACGAATAGCAGAGCCATGCTCTGGGCCAATTCTACCCCGGGCCCAGACGGGAATCGTGGATTCGAAAACCGACGCGGTTGCAATAAAAACCGACGCGGTTGCAATAACAGTGATAGCAGGACGTATAGCCGTATGAGAGCGGATCTAATGGAAAGGTTTTGTAATTCTGAATACGTGGGTCTAAGCACCGATCCGATCGAAGTTATAGTTTGCGAATTAGAGGACTTTAGAGAAGTCGTGTCAAATAGCGTGAGTAAGAGTTTGGAACTGTGTGGATAGTCTTAGTGACCAAATTAGTGTTCGAACAAGCGTCAGGACACCTCGAACAAGTGTGTAGGAACCATATCCTATACTGGAATAATAGCAATCGTCGCGATAGCGAGAATTTACCGTTTTGCCGTATCTATCGTACTATGCGCCAAAAGCAGGGAAAGTCAGCCTTTTTGTTTTATCGATCCAAGTTCGATCTGCGAGTTGTGTACGAGGTCGTGCGTCGTCGCTACCTTCAGAGGAACAACCGTTCCAAGCTCAGGCGAAATAGTCGCTGTTGCGAGATTCGATTGTGCACCGAATAAAGAACAGTTCGTGGACTTTGAAGGTGAGTTGGGATTCTTGGTGGACAGTGCTCGTGGTTGATTATTATTTCGAGTTGGAGTTAGTGGAGAACAGTAACTAGTGAGTGTTGGGTGACATATTCAGTCAGGAGTGACCGCACGAGGTGAACGCGGCTGGAGCGAGCGATCTCACGCGAACCAGAGAATTTGAGAGAGAGTGACAACGTGTTTGATTTGAGACAGTATATTGTGTTGCGCAGCGCAAGTAAGCCGAGACACTAGCGGGACTGTATAAAAAAAAAGCGGGTGTGTATTATACGAGTTTTAGATATTGGAGCGGACAATCGTAGCGCGCTGTGACGTAAGCACGGGGTGGTGATGAATGCAAGGTCATCATTATGAAGATAACTTTTGCGATATCGGAGTTGTATAAACAGTTCGAGAAAAGTGAAACCCAGCGTAGCAGATAACCAGACGAATCCTGAGGGGCGTTTCAGTTCATGGGGTTTGGGGACTGCGTACCAGGTCAGAGGGCTACAACTCGTACAGATGCTGTCCGAGCATATCTCCAGTTTGAATCCGGGCGAGCCTATGGGCGAGTGAGATCATCCCTATCCCAAATTCCAGTGTCGGTCGCTGGAGGGTCTTGTCCATTCCACGTCAACCAAAGGACCAAGCTGTACCTGTAAATCTACGATGAGTACCTTGATCTTTGATCAAAACCATTTATTGTATAAAAATACTTTGTAACTTTTAAATATTTGATAGATATTTTCTTTTGTTTTCAAACCTTATTAATCTTGAGTAAGTCGTTTCTGATCAGAACTAGGTAGGCATTTACTCGTTCTTAATTTGCCATACGTATCCTAATATAACGTATGATGATTGTTTGATCAGCATTTGGATGTTCTTTTCAGTTATTAAAAAACCTGTGCTTCCTTTCATCTAGTATAATCAGCCAGCTAATCTTCAATTTTCATTTTTAAAATCAAACAATAGGATACTTTCCTACTTTTTTTCTTATTATAACATAAGCAAGGTGATCCTAGAATAATTCCATTAATTACACAAAAGTCCTATTTTAATAATTATTCGAATTAATGAAACCAGTATAAATTGCTACAAAATTGAATTTTAGAGGATAAATTGGTTGTAAAGGGTAATAATAGTTTTCCAGTATAATTTTCTCATCGGTCTCCGACTGTAGCTAAGCCGAGGCATTTTGAGCAATTAGATCTTGCCAGACTCATTGGATTTTTTCGAAAGGATAGTTTCCTTTTGAGCGCGAAAACTTGAAATATTTTAAAAATAATATTTTACAAACCGAGTAAAGACCCGTTATTCCACAGTCTGGCGGTCGTCGTCATGAGTCGGTACTACTCCCCACTCGACCTTCCCGACGATGATGACTACCACGATGTGAGAACACACCTTTTCTCCCCTTCTTTCCCCTAGACCTTAGTGGTGCATTTTAAACTAACGGTTGACGCGCTCTTTATCCAAATATCCTAAAACTTAACTTAAGTTATATTTTAAGACCTAATGTTGAACGCGCCATTATAAGAAATAAACAAACGAAATTTACTTAGAAAATAATTTTAAAAATCAAACACAATATTATACAAACTCATTTAATCTACTTTCAATATCGTACTTGCGGCTCAATATGACCTGACCGTTGCAGCGCGCATGTTTCTCACGTCGTCTATAATGAATACAAATGCTTGTTGCTGGTTCTGACCAGCACAATCTTGTCCACCCCGCGTCTCCCTGTGTCACCCTTACGTTTTTCCCCTTTGGAAATTATATATATATATATATATGTTTATATATATATACATCCAAATTTGGTTTTAGGGTTTTTGTTCGTGTATTTTCTCTTCTCTCTAGCTGGCCTACACAAGGACCATTGTCAGCTGGTCGACGTTTCGGCTGAATCGCATCAGCCATCATCAGGACGAGACCCTTACAGCTCCGAAAAAACTACTGCTGCTGCTTCTACTGCAAACATCCAATAAAGCGTGATTAGTTCCGTAAAGTATAACGTAACATATATATATATATATATGTATATGTTATATCGCAGACTTTCACGGATTGAATATGCAGACATTGTATTTTCGGGTAGTCCTTATGGTTTTATTATTAGTTCCAACGTTTCGGGCAGTTCTCCCTGCCCATCTTCAAGGAAATTTAAAACATAAAACAATATCAAAACAACAAAAACCTTACTTCTTAACAAACACTGCAACTGGATACAAAGACAAAACCAAAAAGCTTAGAAAACATAGGTACTAATGACAACATATTATGAACATCCAGATATTTTAAAAACTGTGAAGACATCAACACACTCTATTACTTTTTAGATGACCTCAGCGTACGAGTAGCCCAACAAACACACTGATATCATTAGAAGTTCCCAATCGTGTCATTAATGTTTCACGTCAGTTAGTGGAAGCTGAAAGATATCTTTCCGATATCATTACGAGACACATGCAGCATACATCTTTCACTGACTTCCTATGAACATCTTTTTGAAATCACTAGTTGATACAATGTTTTTTAGTAATAATGTGTTATTGTTAAACATTATCTGATATTTATCATTTAAACGTACAAACACGTAATTTATTTTAAGCTGTCAATAAATGATTTTCTAAAGACATCTTCCCGATGTCATTACGAGACACATGTAGAATATTATCTTTAACTGACTTTTTAAGAACATCTTTTTGAAATCATTAGTTGATACTATTTTTTTTAGTTATAATGTGTTTTTGTAAACATTATGAAAATATTCATAATTTAATACCCATACACACACAATTTATTTCAATTTTTCGTTAAATTCCTAGAATTAAAGATGTCTTTGATTGATATTTTAAAGACATCTTCCCGATGCCATTACGAGACACGTGCTGATTGTATCTTTAACTGACATCCTAAGTACATCTTTTTAAAATCACTGGATGATACACACTTTTTTGTAATAATGTCTTATTTGGATGAGCGTAGCGAAGATTCCATTTCACTACACTGGAGAAAAAAATCCGGAATGTTTTATTTTCTTTTTTTCTTTTTGTATTTTTGTCAGTTTGTTAACACGATTCCGGCTAAACCGAAACTCCAATTGCGATGAAATTTTTATTGTCCAATTATCCAATTAGTAGTTTAAGGGCGCTTCAACGGCAAAGATTATTCGCGCCCCTCCTGATTATGATTATGATTTCGTAAAAAGGTGGTGTATACGTGTCACACACAGGGGCGAGCTGTGCACGATTACGAAGACAAGACAATGACGACCGCGACGTGAGAACCCCCTTTCCTCCTCTTACCCGTGGCTGGTTCTGACCAGCATGCGCCCCTCCTCCCCCCCGCCTAGGTTAGAGTGGTGCATTATGACCTAACGGTTGACGCGTCCTTACTCGAAATAAACCAAAAAATAAAATCCAAAACAATAATTACTATAGCAAAAAAGCTCATAAAAGCGCTTTTCCCAAAACTTCCACTCAACTTTTATAAAAAAAAAAATTGAAAAGTAGGCCTATACAGACATTACCTAAATTTCAGGTTTAACAACCGTTGTTCCCATTCGATGGGGAACGAAAATTAACGAATTAGGCTTAAGCCAGATTATATCTACCATACAAATCACCGGATGTAATTTTGTTTATGTTTTAACCCATTTTTCACCCATCACTGTTGATTCAATATTCTGGTAATAATAAAATGTTTTTGATGCACATTCTGAATAATACATTCATGATTATGAACGTTAAAGTAGGTATATTATTTTGTATATTTCCCTTCTTAATCATAATTTATGATGCCATTCAATGATAGTTTAAAGATATATTTCCTAATTGCAAAAGTAACATAACATCTTTTTGAAATCATTGATTGATACAATATGTTCTTTTATTTTGTAGGCCTATCTATACAATGATCACATTCTAATTAAGGTGATATTATTTTAAGGAACTTTTTTATTGGGCATGGGAAAAAACTAACTTGTAAGATTTCGAGAATTGCAGAGTTCTCAATTTTTGCTCTCAACTGTCTTCAAACCACAAAAAAGGAAATGAACTGAAACACAAAGTAATTAATACATAAAATAATTAATTCTTAGAAGAAGAATTGAAGAATTTACAAGTGTTTGTTTTGTAAGAGCGCGCGAACACGCCGCAGACCCTCGCGCGCGGGCTCCATCTCATATGCCGGTAGCGCGGCGGGGATCTCACAGGCACCGTGTCCGAGTGGAGAAGGCGTTCGACTATGGAGGTAGGGGTCCCGGGTTCTAGTCCTGGTCTTGGCGATATAATTTAGATATGTGATTCTTCTCTATACAGGTCGATCAGGTACCGTGGTACACTCTCAGTCAAAACAAAGTTCGTAACTTCGGAGGAAATATTACTTTTATTAAATTTTCTGCCATTGATGGCTTCATTGCGTGGCTACTAGATCGCGCTAGTGTTGCTTCCGGACCGTGATCTCCTATTGACATCATAAGGATATCATTTAACGATATATCTTACCGACGCCATAAAAATTATCTAAAAAATCATAAAAAAATGACCTTCTAATGACATCATTACGAACCGTATATGTGGGACATTTAGAGAAACTGAAGACATCGTAATGATATCATAGTGAATCATTAGTGACCTCCTAAAGATATCAGTGAATTCATTACAGTGACCTCTTAAAGATAACATCAAGACTTCACTTTGTTTGCTGGGAGATGGCTCAAGGGGTTCTTGTTGTGTTTTCTTCCTCTTGTCAACACTTGTTGTCGGAGGTGGACAAGAACAAGAACCCCTTGAGCAATCTACTCGTACGCTGAGGTCATCTAAAAAGTAATAAAGTGTGTTGATGTCTTCACAGTTTTTAAAATATCTGGATGTTCATAATATGTTGTCATTAGTACCTATGTTTTCTAAGCTTTTTGGTTTTGTCTTTGTATCCAGTTGCAGTGTTTGTTAAGAAGTAAGGTTTTGTTTGTTTTGATATTGTTTTATGTTTTAAATTTCCTTGAAGATGGGCAGGGAGAACTGCCCGAAACGTTGGAACTAATAATAAAACCACACGGACTACCCGAAAATACAATGTCTGCATATATATATATATATATATATATATATATATATATATATAGTTTTAAACAAACTAATAAACTACATTATCACAGGAGGTGCAATATGACTAACGGTTGACGCGCCCGTAAACCTCCTAAAGAAACAAACAGGTATACGCGTATTTGGTTCTGACCAGCATGGCTGCCATCCTCCTCATGGTATGGTACACTACAATGGATGAATTCGTATCTCCGCGGCAGGCAATCAATCGAATTGGCTACCAGTGACGGCAGCTGTGCCGCAAGGAAGTGTTTTAGGACTTTTGTTTTTCTCATTGTACATTAACGACATTTCAAATTCACTCATTTATTGCTATCACTACCTATACGCAGACGATCTGCAAATTTATATACATGTCTCTTCCTCACTAATTAATCAAGCAATTGAAATGATTAATAAAGACCTGCAATCTCTTGCTTTATGGGCAACTAAAAACGTTTTGCTAATAAACCCCAATAAGTCACAAATCATTATTTTAGGCTCCCACAAGCTTTTAGCAAAACTAGACCACTCGACAATCGACAACGTTTCTTTGAACGGTACAACAATACCCTTTCAACAAGTCAGAAACCTAGGACTTATTATGACTAATGACCTGACTTGGTCCAAACATGTCAAACAAGTTTTAAAAAAGCGTACGCTGCCCTACACTCTTTAAATAGACTAAAAAACTTCTTTCCGACTAAACTAAAAACAATGCTAGTACAATCTCTTATTATTCCCCATTTTGATTACTTATTTTGATTACTTTGATTACCCCCATACTACGACGTTGTTTACAATGACTTGACCGAGGACCTGGCTATTCGCCTCCAAAGGGCACAAAATTCCTGCGTCCGATTTATATTAGGAATAAGAAAATCTGACCATATAACCCCGGGTTTTAAGAAACTCGGTTGGGCTAGATTAAAGGATCGCCGAAATCTACACTCCGTATGCCTTGTTCACAAGCTACTTTCAACATCATCACCCTCTTATCTCGCCTCTAACTTTCAATTCCTTCACTCAAACCACATGTTAAATACCAGGTCTAGGTTCGGTACACAACTCTCATTTCCCATACACAAAACTAATCTCCTCGACCACTCATTCAAAATCCACGCTATTCGAACTTGGAATGCTCTTCCCTCTGAAATCAGAGACAAATATATAAATAACTTCTATGCTTTTAAAAGTGCCACCCCTTCCTATTATTTAAATTCTTCAAATACTGATGATAACTGTACAAACAATAGGTGATATTCACCCAAACATAAATAAACACCCAAACAACCCAAATAATGAAAATTAATTACATATTGATAAGCTCGGTTACCTGTATTACTCTATTTACTTTACTAGGACGCCTTCTTTGTTACTGCAAGGAAACTGTATGAAAGCGATGGATGAATGCAGAGAATGAATGGAAAGCTAAATTGTGTAAATTGTTTATCATTATTTCCAATGTTTATGATTTTAATTAATTTTGTGTAATTTTCATCTGGCCAACTACTTCGTGTTCTAATTATCTATAACTTTCATTAGCCTTCAATATTATTGTTATTATTATTTGTAAAATGCAATTTAATGAACCACCTTAAAGGTTGGATGGAAGATGAGGTTTCACTAGCCTTAATCCCGCCTTAAAATAAAGACCTTAATCAAGCAATCAATCAATCAATCAAATCGCCTAGGCTAGAGTAGGGTATTTTGAACTAACTGTTTACGCGCTCTTAATCCAAATATACTGAAACCAAAGTTAAGTTATATATGACAACCTTGAGTTGAACTCGCCTTTATGTTCAATAAACGAAGAAAATATACTTAAGTAAACAATTTAATAATCAAATAGGCCTACACTATACAAACTCTTTTATGGTTACTTTCAAAATCACTTGCGGCTCAATATGACCATACCGGTGCAGTGCCCTAGTTTCTCACGTCGTCTTCCAACGATGTCACTGTGTCTGGGCATGCCCTCCCCTTTCATGTGGCTGGTTCTGACCAGCACAAACCTGTGACAAGGCCCTCGTCCCCCCGCGTCAACCCTTACGTTCCACCCCTTGGAAAATATATAAAGTTATAAACTATCTCATAAACAACATCTAAACGCGGGGTAGAATTTGGCCAGAACATGGCTCCCCGACGACGATGACAATGACACAATAAACGATGACGATGACGATGACGATGACGATTGCGACATGAGGACCCCCGTTTTCTCCCCCTACCCATCGATTTTTCTGACCAGCATGGGCCTTTCCTCCCCATATCCCCTAAAGGCTAGAGTGTCGCATTTTGACCTTACGGTTGACGCCCCCTTAATCCCAATGAACAATTAACAATACCCAACAAACCAACAAAATAATTTTTAAAATCGAACATAGTTCACAAACTAATTTATTTACTTGGAATATCACACGCGGCGCAATATGACCTGACCCGTTGAAGCGCCTTAGATTCTCACGTTGTCGTAAAATGCATTACTCCGCGTCTAGGCCCGTAATAGACTTTAACCAAGAGCATGATTCAGCTTATTGTAATAGGCGAGGTAAGAGGAAAATTCCATCTCGCAATCATCAGGTAATACCCTTTGTGGGGTAGTATTTAACTCACCGATGACCTAACGGTTGACGCACCCTGAATCAAAATAAACTCAATAAAAGAACTGTTTGACTTTATTGTTTTTGTTGGATATAATTACTTTCAAAATCTTTATCATTTTCATGTATTCTACTATTCTGGGCCCAGGGTCGAATTGGCCCAGAAAATGGCTCTGCTAATCGTACAAGGCGATTCAAGAGAAAAGTCCCCCTCGCAACCATCAGCTAGTACGAGCGGATCTTACTTCCCAAAACTAGAGGCGAGCTCTGGCAATCGTCGTCGGGGTCCTTGCCCCCTTCCTTTGACGCCCCCTCGGCGACGATGACAATGACACAACGAACAATGACAAAGACGATGACGACCGCGACGTGAGAAACCCACCTTCCTCCCCTTACCTGTGGCTGGTTCTGACCAGCATGGGCCCCTCCTCCCCATATCCCTTAGGCTAGAGTGGTGCTTTATGACTTAACGGTTATCACACACGTCCAACTCACGGATATATCTTAACCAGAGAAAACGTTATTCCCATATGTGACACATGTGATGTACCTTTAACCGTGCATCATATGCTAGCAGAATGTACCAAATATGTTGGATTGCGCATGCAATTTGCTCTCCCAATCATATAAAGAAATTTCACACACACTCAATCTTCCTAAATTTCTCATCCATAATAATATATTTAATAAAATTCAATTAACGTCATACACATTTCTTTAGTTTCTTTATTTTCATTAACATACATAATTTTTGTTTTGTTATCTATACTTTCACCATCATCATTTTGTTTTGTTATCTATACTTTCAGAAAACTATCTAATCATCATACACACCATTAACGAATCCATCAACTTTCATTATCACAGGCAGCGCAATATGACCTGTAACCGATTAAAGCGCTATAGTTTTTTCACTTCGTCGTAAGAAACAACTTTGCCAATATTGATTTGCGCACGCAATTTTATCTCTCGCAATCAAATGAAGATCGTCTATTATAATATTATTATGATAACGGCGACAATATTTATACACATTTCTTTCAAATTAATTCATGAACCCAAATTTATTTCACATCCTACACATTTCGTTTGTAATTCAAATAAAGAATTTCTCTGCAATTACCTAAGAAAACAATACAGAAGTTAAATTAAAAATGAAATTTTTGTGTGGCTCGTTGGTCTTGTGGTTAGCGTATCTGCTTCCAATGCAGAAGATCCAGGGTTCGATTCCCGCTCAAGTCAGAAGTTTTTTAACTTCTGGTGTGGACTTCAGTCCATTAGTTCTTATCTTAGGAGTTTGTAAACGGTGACTTTGGAGCCGTCCCAGCAACGAAGCACATAATAAATTTCAGAGTTGTTCTGAATCGGCCTTGTTGATTCTGGCGTTGATTCGCGGGTGTTCGCACTGTCCATACCACTGATTGCTGTATTTCCTATTAAAAATGTCGATATTTGGTTGGTTATCGCTCACTCGTCGATTGCGTCGGAGCCTGCAGGGTTGGCTTGGTCGCTTTGATTTAAAGTCCCCCACTGGAAATCAGTTATATAACTGAGTGGGTAGATTCTAAATAAAATTTATTCATTAATTTATTTATTTAATTGAACATGTACATGCCATTTCATTGATTGTAAGAGATACCCCCACTCGTGCCCGCAATGTTTGATATATTATATCTGTTGACTGAATTACATTAATTTATCTTTGCCTGGCTCAGTCGTTGTTGAGAATCTGGTCCCGGGGTTTTACAAGATTATTGAACCAAGACACTGCTAATACACAGGAAATTACCTGCATTATTTTAAACTGCAACTCATTATATTATTATTCCGCAAATTTGGGTTGATTTTTCCCAGATGTTCGTATTTTTGTAAATAATGACAGCCAGTCGAAATACGCGTCACGTTTCAAAATAGTGCATCATTAAAATATAATGTATAGTGTCAACGTTTACAGGCGGCGCAATATGACCTAACCGGTTGAAGCGCCCTAGTTTCTCACGTCGTCCTAGGCGATATTTACAGTAGTCTGGTGTGGGTGTGAATCAATTTGCACTTATATATAGAGGTCCAAATTTTTTTATGCGTGTACTTCATCCCCAAATTGTCATTTTTAGACCGGTACCCCATTCGTTTTCCCACTAATTTAGCTATAGCGGCCATCTTTAAAGATGGCGCCAAAGTGTAATAAGACTACCACATTTTGGAGGAATCTTGGCATGTGGCACCACCTTTTCCATTAAATCAACCATGGGAAACTCAAATATCGCATCAGAAAAAGAATTTTGTGAATTTCGAGGCAGTAAATTGCAAATTTTACAAATTTTAAGCCAATTTTGTTACGAAATTTCACTGGTTTTTACGACACCCGAGTTGACTGAAAGAACATGCATAGAGACCACATTTTTTTATGCGTGTACTAGACACCCCAATAGTTAATTTTAGACCGGGAGTTTATTCGACTCTCAATCCATTTACTTTTGGCAACCATCTTTAAATATGGCGCCTAAGTGTAATAAGACTACCACATTTCGGAGGAATCTTGGCATGTGGCACCACCTTTTCCATTAAATCAACCATGGGGAACTCAAATATCGCATCAGAAAAAAAAAAATTGTGAATTTTGAGGCAGTAAATTGCAAATTCTTCACATTTTAAGGCAATTTTGTTTCAAAATTTCACTGGTTTCTACGACAGCCGAGGTGACTGTAATAATATGTATAGAGTCCATATTTTTTATATGCTTGTACTAGACACCACAAAAGTCAGTTAAAGGCCGTAAGCCCATTCGACTCTCAATCCATTTACTTATGGCGTCCATCTTTAAAGATGGCGTCTATAGTGTGATGAGACTACCACATGTTGACAGAATGTTTGCATGTGGCACCACTTTTCCCCATAAAATCGACCATTGAGAACTCGAATATGGCAGTAGAATTAGTATTCCGTGGATTTCGAGGTCCTAAATTTCAAATTTTACACATTTTAATGCAATTTTGTTACAAAATATCACTTTTCCTTATTTAAAGATGGCCGCCATAGGTAAATGGATTAAGAAACGAATAACTCCAAGTTTTAAAAATGACTATTTAAGTGTCTAGTACAAGCATATGAATTTTTAGACCTCTATACACGTTGTAACAGTCAATTCGGCTATCGTAGGAACTTGTGATATTTTGTAACTAAATTGCCATAAAATATTTAAAATTTGAAATTTACGGCCTCGAAATCCACGGAATACTATTTATACTGCCATATTTGAGTTCCCGATGGTCGACTTATTACTAAAAATGGTGCCATATGCCAAGATTTCGCCAAAATGTGGTAGTCTACTTACACTATAGACGCCATCTTTAAAGATGGCTGCCATAGGTAAATGGATTGAGAGACGAATGGGCTCCCGGTCTCAAACTGACTTTCGGGGTGTCTAGTACACGCATAATTTTTTTTTATCTCTGTACATGTTATTACAGTCAATTTGGCTATTGTAGGGTCTAGTAATATCTTTAACAAAAATGCCTTAAAATGTGTAAAATTTGCAATTTATAGACTCGAAATCCAAGTTTCACTAAAATCACTGCCATATTTAAGTTCATGATGGTCGATTTAATACTAAAAATGGTGCCACATGCCAAGATTCCGTCAAAATGTGGTAGTCTTATTTACACTACAGTCGCCATCTTTAAAGATGGCTGCCATAGGTAAATGGATTGAGAGACGAATAGCCTCCCGGTCTCAAACTGACTATTGGGGTGTTTCGTACACGCAAACAAAAAATTTGATCTCTATACATGTTATTACAGTCAACTCGGCTGTCGTAGAAACAAGAGAAATTTAGTAACAAAATTGCCTTAAAATGTATAAAATTTGCCATAAACGGCCTCAAAATTCACAAAAGTATAATTTTGATGCCATATTTTAGTTACTTATGGTCGATTTAATGGAAAAAGTGGTTCCACATGCCAAGATTCCTTCGAAATGAGGTAGTCTTATTTCACTTCGGCGCCATCTTTAAAGATGGCCGCCATAGCTAAATTAGTGGCGAGATGAATGGGGTCCCGGTCTAAACATGACTATTTGGGTTGAAGTACACGCATAAAAAAATTTGGACCTCTATATAAGTGCACAGATGGTACTAATGGTGTAACATGGAAGTCGGACTACAGGGTTTATTTTTATAAATATAAATCATTGGACTTTTTCACTGTTAGTTAACAAAATATTTATTTTAATGTGATATTTCGATTTCTTTACAGAAATCTTTATCAAACAAAATTAACAATTAAAAAACCACAACAGACAGGACAAAAAACATTTGAAACAACATAAGATTGATACTTCAAAACTCGCAGAACATGTTTATGAAAATCATCATCATATTAATTGGGAAGACGCTTCAATCCTTGCACATGAGTCTAATGCCACAACACGGAAAATTAAGGAAGCTGGTTTGATTTCATGTGTGGCCAATACAATCAGTGTGCCTAGTGTTAATTATCCAGCCATTTGGAAAAGTTTCTGTCCATCAATTTCATCACTAGATCAATAGCTTTATTTCATACATCAATAACTGTCCAACTTGTGAATTAATGTTCTGTTTTTTGTTTTTTTATTTTTAATTTTGTTTGATAAAGATTTCTGTAAAGAAATCGAAATATCACATTAAAATAAATATTTTGTTAACTAACAGTGAAAAAGTCCAATGATTTATATTTATAACGTTACTACCTGTTATATAGTTTAATTTTTATTACAGGGTTTATGTCTAGGTGATGGATGCCTCCCGAATGTAAGATTTGCACTCGCGTCATCAGCTGGTCTCCAACTTTCCCCTTGCCTTTGACTGCCTCCCCGACGGCGACGACAATGACAACACGGACGGACGATGACACAGACGAAGACAACCACGACGTGGGGGAACCCTTGCCCTCCCCATACGCTTGTGGCTGGTTCTGACCAGCACAGACCTGTCCACACCTTGTCCCCCCGCGTCATCCCTTTGGAAAGAAGTTTTCATGGTGGTAATCTACACTATGGAAGATTTCTATACACTTGACATGGGCATTGATTACCCTACCGTTGCGTGCCTTAAAACAACACTAACTAACTTACTATCTAACTAATTTAAAGTAAAAACCAGCAGACGAGAACTTTTCCTCTATAGAACGACCAATCCATCCCATTATAAGAATCTTGTAGTTGTTAACAATACCGAACCATTTGTAAACTAGACAAACCCATCGGAAAATACAGGTTTTACGCAGATTTGCACAATGAACTAAGTGCGCGCGCTCTGTTGCAACACGAACGATGACAAAGACGATGACGACAGCGACGTGTGAAAACCCCCCCTTTCCTCCCCTTACCCGTGGCTTATTATGACCAGGATGGAACCCTTCTCCTCAACCTCCCCCCCCCTAGGTTAGAGTGGTTCGTTATGACCTAACGATTAACACGTCCTAAACCCAAATAACCCCCCCCCCCAAAAAAAAAAATAGCCCACATCTCATAGGCTAGAGCAGCGCATTATGACCTAACGGTTGACGCGCCCTTAACCAAATAAACCATTAAACGTTCTGTTCGTGCAATGAAATGTCGTGTCTGGTGGAGGTGCCGGGTTTTTATAAATAAATTTTGGGAGATGCTAGCCCCGCTTCCTCCACCAGAAACATTCTGTATCATCCTTGTTGAAGAGAAATTACAATATATCGCCTGGCAATCAGAGGTCTTGTCTGTTTGTTTCGTCATTATCGCCAGAACAGTCAGGCCTAGAGGGGCGCTTCGCTACCTAATATATTATGTATGGGATACTTAAATGTTTTGATCAAATAATGTTGATTCATTGTATTCACTGAAATGTTTGATATGTTTCTTTCTGTCTTTACAGAGAAGTCAAGTACAACTCTGCAGTAGTACAACCCTCGTTTGGGCCCGGGGTAGAATCTGGCCCGGAGCATGGCTCTGCTTATCGTAAAAGTCGAGGTAAGAGATTAGTCCATCTCGCACGCATCAGCTGGTAAGTGGGGGAATATGTACTTCCTGAAACTAGAGGCGAGTTCTGGCGGTCGTCTTTAGGCGGGGATGCTGAGCTTGGCCCAACTCAAATGCGAGCGCTCAGGTATTGATGATTTCTGCTGAACGGTTGGTAATATTATTATCAAATTTTGCATGAATGTAAATAAAGTACTTTTATTTTATTGATATCCGCACTTGTTTGTAACAAAAGACTGACAGATCCGTTGCGAAACATAAGTCCAAAATGTGATAATTTATTCCAATAAATTCTTCTTTTTTTGCAATTAACATCATCTCTTTCATAATCTTTTCTTTAATAAACTTATAAAATTATATAATTATAAACTAATTTTTTAACTTTCAATGTCACAGGCGGCGTAATTGGACCTAACGGTTAAAGCGCCCTAGTTTCTCACGTCATCGTAGATATAACTTCTGCACACAGGTCAGATGCTGAGACGATGATATGTAATTAAACTTATCCACACTCTATGAAAGTGTTGCCTGTCGCGTTGTTATTAAATCTACGGCCCCGTATTATATTGGATGAGTGATGTAATTATTTTGAGCACATTTCTCTCAATAGTCAGCTTGTATGCCGGGTCAGGTGTGTCCTCCTAGGCAGAACAAAGAAACCTCTTGATGGGTACGAACGTAATGAAAATGTAAGTTATGCCTAACCATCCAGTAAATCGGGATGTTTTTTATACGAAATATGTCACACTTTGATAACACACCCATGGCAACCCTTCCAACGGGATTAAGATGAAAACTTTTGTTAAATCTTATAGATTTTAATCTGCTAACATTTTTTAATTTTCGTTTTATCAATAACCCGCCCTGGTCTACACCAGAGCCGAATATTATATTCGACATTTGTCGTTTTGATACAAACTCTACATACTTGCGATAGTGTATTCAAAATTAACTTTAGAAAGATTTGCCATAAACATCAAAGGTTTACTTTGGTATTCACAGATGGCTCCAAAATTGACAACAATGTTGGAAGTGCTATTTAATCTTCCACCCTAACTGAACGTTTCAGGATAAGCGACGTGTGTTCAGTTTTCACTGCAGAGTTATTCGCAATCCGAGAAGCTCTTGAATACATTAAACAGTGTCGTTGTGAAGAATACCTTTTGTGTTCAGATAGCTTAAGTTCACTTCAATCTATAAAACTCATGTATTCAAGTCATCATTTGGTACAAAACATCCAATTCTATTTAGAAAAAACTATTTTCTAAAGGTTATATAAAAGAGATTTGTTGGATACCTGGACACGTGGGCATAGAGGGAAATGAACACGCTGAAAGGGCTGCTAAGGAAGCTTCCCAGCGTCGCGACGTTGATTTGAATCTAGTTCCCGTTACAGAGTGTCAAAAGTGGATTCAAGCAAATATTGTTGGATTTGCGACAAGCATCTTGGGATGTGTTGCAAAATAACAAATTGCGTAGTGTGATGCCCACATTGACTAATAAAATTCGTCCACCTACGTCTCGACTCTCACGTAGAGAAGAGGTGGTATTGTCTAGAATTCGTATAGGCCACACACGTCTAACTCACGGATATCTCTTAACCAGAGAAAAGGTTATTCCCATATGTGAAACATGTGATGTACCTTTAACCGTACATCATATGCTAGCAGAATGTACCAAATATGATGCCTTGCGCACGCAATTTGATCTCTCCCAATCATATGAAGAACTTCTATCATATGATAACGGCGACAAACTTTCTAAATTTCTCATCCATAGTAATCTATTTTAACAAAATTCAATTTACATCTTACACATTTCTTTCATTTTTTTTCATTCACATACATAACTTTAATTTTGCTATTACTTTCATCATCATTCATCATCAATTTATTTTGTTATTTATACACTTAGAAAACAATCTAATCATCAAACATACCTGCATTAACTCATCTCATCAACTTTCGTTCACAAGTGGCACAATATGACCCAACCGGTTGAAGCGCCCTAGTTTCTCACGTCGTCGTCTCCATCTTCATCTTCACCTTCAATTACATCTTTACCTGTATCGTGTACAAGGCCACAGAGTTGTTTACGTTGCCCGTGACAAGTGCTATGTTAAGTGTCTAAATAAATACTCATCTGGTGGAGATCTCTTCGAGTAGTCCTCGCGACAACAAACTATTGACGTCTGCGAACAATCTACAATATCATCATCATTATTATCCACGTCTGAAACAGTTTCGTCTTCTTCCTCGTGTTACACGGATAATGGATTGGAATTTTTAAAAAAGTGCACAACGCACCCTGTCACCACGACTGGGACATTATTGACTTACTTCACAGCCTTTTCTGTAAATCCTCTTATTTTGTTTTGTAATTTGGGAAAGTGGTTCGGTCAAAATATGCTTATTACCAAGAAGGGGTTTTGTTTATTAATGCATAGTTTTGCGATTTTGAGTGTATATGTGGGCACAGTTTTAAGACACGATATTTTATAGGGCTATTTTAGATTGGTGCGGTGCTCTAGTATTAATTTGGAACAAAAAATTAGCAGGTTAAAGCCGATTAAAGAAATTGTCAAAAAGCCAATTTTCTCATATTTTTGGATGATAAAAAACAATAATTCGTTTAAAATCATTGTTTATAAAAAAAAAATTAAACGGTTATTTTAGAGTATAGTATTCAGCTATAATAGATTATGTGGTAAAAAATATTTTTTTGGAGATACGAGAATATGTTATACCAGTGGCGTAACCTGTAATTTCTCTTGTCCCCCCTTGGATACGCCGCTGTGTTCTACTGTTTGTGCCTAACTCGTGTTTTCTCGTTGTTACAGGTAAGTGTCCGAGCTGCAGTTAACTGCGACCCCCCAGGCTGGAGGTGGTGCACACCAGAACATAGTAGAGCAAAGATTTAGCTGTGTTGGTGAGTGGAATTATTACTACTCGATTGCAAATTATATACAAACAAATTTGTTATATTCCGTACGATGACTGCGACTTGGACGGTTGACGCGCCCTTAATCCAATTAAACTTAAAAAACTTTAAAACTAAACAAACAATAACCTTCAAATCCATACACCATTAAGTGATTTCATTATCTTTCAACATCACAGGCGGCACAATATGACCTAACCGGTTGAAGCGCCCTAATTTCTCACGTCGTCGTCCTCATTGCAAGAACGACGTTCTGCCTACACTGTTATCAGATCCTGGTCACCCAGGTCACCACACTGTTAGAACCCGACCCCTGCTGGGGCCACCAAACAATGAACACTTCACGCAGCGTTATTTCTAATGTCCCCTATCAAGATGGACGTGATTCCCCAGCATCGAGAATAAACCGACCTAGTGTTGGATATGGATCACGGCCGCGTTCCTGAAGGGAGGTTATGATACTTTAATTATTAAGTTGTTGTTGTGTTTTGTGGGTCAAGAAGGTAAAGACAGCTTTGAGGGAGGGTGGGGGGGGGGGCATTTAGTGTTTGAAAATACTATTTTCTTCTTTAATTCCAATCATAGGATATTATATATGTCTCCCGTCTGGGTCCGGGGGAGAATAGGCCAGAGCATTTCTCTGCTAATCGTAAAAAGCAATGTAAGAGAAAAGGTCCACCTCGCAAACATCAGCTAGTAAGAGGGAAGTATATTTCTCCTCGAAACTAAAGGCGAGCTCTGGCAATGAAAATGAAACAACGAACGATGACAAAGACGATGAAGACCGCGACGTGAGGACCCCCACCTTCCTCCCTTACCCGTGGCTGGTTGTGACCAGCATGGACCCCTCCCCCCCCCACTCCCCTAGGTTAGAGATGTGCATTAAGTCCTAACGGTTGACGCGTCCTTAATTACAATAAAAAACGTCTTCTTAAAGTAAATACGCAAAAATATTTAATTCACATCACATATATTTCTATACTTTCTTTATTTCCATTTCGATAAACTACTAATTAATAACTAACTATTGTTTTGCTATTACAAAAATAACTTTCATTTTATTTTCATATATGACCTATGAACATAGAAAACAATATACACATAAAACTAAACAAGGAACGCATTTTCATAATATTGACAATATCACAGCGGCGTAATATGACCCAACCGGTTGAAGCGCCCTAGTTTCTTACGTCGTCGTGTTGATTTCACATCCCTTGCCCCGTCTGGGCCCCGGGTAGAATTGGCCCAGAGTATGGCTCACCACGAACGATGACAAAGACAGTTACGACCACGACGTGAGAACCCCCATTTCCTCCCCTTACCCGGGCTGGTTCTAACCAGCATGGGCCCCACCTCCCCATATCCCCTATGCTAGAGTGGTCCATTATGACCTAACGGTTGACGCGTCCTTGATCCAAATATATCAACACTATATTATTTTCTTTTCATAGACTTATTAAACAATAAATATTACACACAATTAATTAATTTACAACATCACGACGGCGCAATGTATGACCAACTGGTTGAAGCGCCCTATTGCTTCTCTCGTCGTGTGGGTGATTTTCATCATCATTGAAGATTGATGTGATGAGTGGTGATAGATGAGATGAAGTACGATTACATAAAAGCTAAGCCTTATGCGGGCTTCGAACCCACGTCCTCGTACAGACATACGCTTCAGACCAGCGCCCTAATCGTTTGTCGGCAATATTCATAGATGTTACAACTGAGAAATAATTATTTAGCTCAATAAAGACATAACCTAACAGCATTGATTAAAGAAGGCTGTCTATCTATTATTATCTATAATCTATTTAAAATAATCTATATCTATAATCTATCTATAATTAGTCTTATTTAACATGGAAGGGATAGGGCTACGAGGAAGAGATTTTTGGGCGATAGCCTTCTTTAATCAATGCCTTACAGCTATACTGTTGTAAAAATATGTAAACAAATTTTAAATGCGATCGTCGTGTAAGATTAAAAAAATAATTAACATAATAAAAGACTAAAATAACGGCAAATACGGAATCCATATTTCATCAAAAAAACTAATACTAGTAAATTTAAATTGAATAACATTTTATGAACCTTGGTCTCGGTCTTGTCACGGCCTATGCGATTATCTTAGTTCTAACCTCTTTGATATTATCGACATATCTTTCAAGACAAAGTGCTCAGATGGCTGTGCATCATTTTTGTTTGTTTCGTTACCAAGGGTGATTGTTGTGTATTTCAGTGTGACATTTCAAGTGATATTCGATCAGGACCAGGCAAGAAATATTATTTAAACACTTTGATGACGCAGATAAACCCGGGAGAATCAGGAGTGGTATATTATACTGGACGCCTTCACCTCAAGATAAATATTAGCCAGGATAATCCACCTAGACCCTGGGAACCAAGGCCTGTGGGCTGGGCCCGGGGAAGTATTTGGCCCTGGGTATTTCTGTGTCGATCGTACATGGCGAGACAAGAGGCAAGGCTATCTCGCAAACATCAGTTAGGCCTAGTTATCAGGGGAGGATAATACTCCCCGACACTAGAGGCGAGCTCTGGCCGGTGACGAGAGAAACATACCTAACCCCTCCCCTTGCCCGTGGCTGGTTCTGACCGGCATTGTCCCGTCTTCCCCACATCCCCTAGGCTAGTGTTGTTCATTATGACCGTACGGTAAAGGCGCCTCCCCCACATGGAAAATAAAGAAAAACAAACAATATTTGACAACTGTTGCCATTATCGCTTTTTTCATCTTCTTTTATAAACTTAAACAAAAACATTAAAAAGTATAATACAATTTACGATACAACAATATCACTAGCGGTGCAGTATGACCTAACCGACTGAAACGCCCTAGTTTCTCACGGCATTTTCATCCATTGTCAGCCGTAATGTCAGCTGTCTCACACAACTTCTGCATTTATAAAATTCTTCTCCTATTTTTTAACTACATATGAGAATTATCAATAGTTCTTGTTCGTTTATGGCATGTAGGCCTATATAAATTTGAACTAAATGTACAAAATTAAAAGTTGTACATTATAGGTTCGGTATAACAAAATGCGTTGCAGAACTCCTATCATAATGACATAGACAATTTAAATTTCAAAATTTCTCATTGGAAGAAGTCTAGGCCCGGGTAGAATAGGCCCAGAGCATGGCTCTGCTAATCGTACAAGGCGATTCAAGAGAAAAAGTCCACCTCGCAAACATCAGCTAGTATGAAGGGTAGTATTTTACTCCCCGAAAATAGAAGCGAGCTCTGGCAATAGTAGTCGGGGATAACTTCCCCCTTCCCTTGACGACCTCACCGACGGTGACGACCGCGACGTGAGAAACCCCCCTTCCTCCCTCTATCCGTGGCTGGTTCTGACCAGCATGGGCCCCTCCCCCCCCTAGGCTAGAGTGGTGAATTATGACCTAACGGTTAAGACGCGTTCTTAATCCAAATAAACCAAATCACAGACCGGACGGGTCTTGTTTTATGAGAATAACAAACACACACACACTTTATAACTGGTTTCTCTTTCTCAATTCTTCCATCTCGTATTATATAAAATGAACTAACAAATCTTTTTTGAGCGAGCGAAGCGAGCGTCTCCACTTGACTCTTATGGCTCGAATGTCTGTTTTTTTTTTTTTTTTTTTCTGTTACTGCTTTGATACAGGTCGCACCGTTTCTCTGATCGACCTGAAATTTTTCACACATGTACATACCACCTAGGCGGGTTGCTGTATAGTTTTTGAACAAAATCCGTTCGTTGGTTATAAAAAATAAAAAATAAAATAAAAAATAAAAATAAAATAAAAATGTTCCGATCGTTATGAAATTTTGCAGGGTCAATAAGTACACCATTCTCTCCTATTTTTCAAATTTTCAGCTAAATCGGTCAAGACGTTAAAGACTTATTGGTAATCATAGTTCGAAAATGATGCTTAAAAATGAAGGAGGCAGTGAAGATACAAAGATACACTTTAGAAGGCATGACGTGAATTAGTACAATGCAAAGATGTTGGAATAGTATACAGTGTAAAATGTCAATATCCAGTTAGGCCTACACTGTGTGGTGGACCTTATGGGAATGTCGTACTCGGGTCATGTTGCACGTACCGGTGCTCGCTCAACAACGCGTCCAACTGAGAGTTTTCCTAGTATAATTGAGGGCGCAATGTTACCTACCCGGTTGACGCGCCCTTGTGTCTCAAGTCGTCGTCCGCATATCTCAAGACATCGTTGGGATAGTTCCTCCGTCTGGGCCCGGGGTAGAATTGGCCCAGAGCATGGCTCTGCTAATCTTAAAAGGCGATTCAAGAGAAAAAGTCCACCTCGCAAACATCAGCTAGAAAGAGAGGAGTATCTTACTCCCCGAAACTAGAGGCGAGCTCTGGCAATCGTCGTCGGGGACCTTGCCCCCTTCCCTTGACGACCCCCCGGCGACGATGACAATGGCACAACGAACGATGACAAAGACGATGACGACCGCGACGTGAGAAACCCCCCTTCCTCCCCTTACCCGTGGCTGGTTCTGACCAGCATGGGCCCCTCCTCCGCCCCTAGGCTAGAGTGGTGCATTATGACCTAACGGTTGACGCGTCTTGAATCCAAAATAAAAAAAATTATACACTTAGAAAACAATCTAATCATCAAACATACCTGCATTAACTCTTTTCATTTACTTTCATTCTCAGGCGGCGCAATATGACCTAACCGGTTGAAGCGCCCTAGTTTCTTACGTCGTCGTCTGTCTTCCAGGTGATCGAGGATGCCTGCCTTACCTTTATCTACATGGTTGAACATACGAACTGATATCTTTCCAGAGAGATGATATGTTCTAGCAAAGTTAATGCTTTATCACACCCGTTCTTGGAGTCAAACTCGTCTACTAAGGGTCTTTTCGTCCTCGTCTGTCATCGTACGTGTTGTCATTATCGTCATTGTTGGGGAGGTCGTCAATAGAATGAAGAGTAGAGAGGTCCCCGACGACGACTGATAGAGTGATAGAGCAAAGTTACAGGGCGTGATTCTCCCCTACCTTTACCAGCTGATGTTTGCGATATGGAACTTTAATCTTTTATCCATGCTCTGTGCCAACTCTATCCCAGGCTTAGATGAGGGACGTCAAATTGGATACGCCATGTCATGTTTATATAACATCCCAGAAAACTCAACCGGCTTCCACGGTTCAAGAGCTTACAATAATTGCGTTCTACAAACTGTTCCTGTAGGAACGATTTTTTGTATATCACTGGTGTAGTACGTCTTGGTTTCCGTTACCCAAACATTATTAAGTTTGCTTGCCTATAAATAAAATTAGAAAATATATAGTGGGAAAATAGAGAAGAAGGACCAAATTGCCTTCATCTGAGCCCGCTGGTATTTTGGAGAGGCGCGCGTACGCACTTGGAAAGCAATTTTCTTACGCATTGCTACATACAGATAGCTCTGAATAATAACTATTTACGCTACCGTTGAGAAATTTATGTTCTTGTACGTAGAAATACACACAAAATACACACCTTCGTCTGGTCCCGGGTTGAATTGGACCAGAGCATGGCTCTGCTAATCGTACAAGGCGATTCAAAGTCGCATATCGCAAACATCAGCTAGTAAGAAGGGTAGTATACTCCCCGAAACTAGAGGCGAGCTCTGGCAATCGTCGTCGGGGACCTTGCCCCCTTCCCTTGACGACCCCTCGACGACGATGAAGACAATGACGACCGCGACGTGAGAACCCCCTTTCCTCCCCTTACCCGAGGCTGGTTCTGACCAGCATAGGCCCTCCTCCCCCCCCCCCCTTAGGTTAGAGTGGTGCATTATGACCTAACCGTTTACGCGTCCTTAATCCAAAAAAAAATTAAATAAGAAAGAAAAAAGAAATACACACATTGTCATAAGCTTTTAACTATATGGTCCATTACAAGTTTTTAATTCAAATTAATAATAATACTTAAAACACGTGGTCTCTGACAGTAAAAGCCTACTTTTTATCCCCACAAAAAATATTTTTCGCCCCTTATGTTTTTTGTATGCGTTTGAATAAATGTTTTTTCAAAACAAAACTCATTTCATTATTTTCCCTTTTTTCGTTCGTGCGCTACAACGTTTATTCTAATAGCACATTGGCGTCCATTTTATCCAGGATAAAAAAAATTGAAGAACACCTAGATAAATAAGTACGATGATACCAACCGTTGAAAACAAAAAAAAAATTCCGGCACGCAAATCGAGCCAAGGCCCTTTTTGTACATCTGAGCTCCTTCTACTAAGACGTATCTTCGTTTCTTTATTCGTATCCTGTAGCTAGGTATGTACATAACATATGCAAACTGTTGCCAGATTAAACCCAATTTATTAAACCTAATGAGACTAGACATTAATTTGAGTAAACAGATGGCTCTTGTAGGCCATTCTTCCCAGATGTGACACATGTGATGTACCTTTAACCGTACATCATATGCTAGCAGAATGTACCAAATATAATGCCATGCGCACGCAATTTGATCTCTCCCAAATATATATGAAGAACTTCTATCATAACGGCTTCTTTATTTTTCATTCACATAAATAACTTTTGTTTTGCTATCATTATTATCATTTTATTTTGTTATATATAGGCCTACACATAGTAAACAATCTAATCATTAAACACACATTAACTCTTCTCATCAACTTCAATATCACAGGCGGCGCAAGATGACTTTACCAGTTGAAGCGCCCTAGTTTCTCACGTTGCAAATGCGAGGCCATAGGATAGTGGTGAATAATAATAATAAACAATGACCATGTGTGTGTGTGTGGGGGGGGGGGGGGGGGGATCGCTTCTTGTATATCCGTGGGAAACGGACCAAGCACGGGGGTTACCCCCATAAATACAGCGCAGCAGGCGAATTTTTTTAAATCAGGTTTTTTGAGTGCATTTGGTGCGTTGTAGAAAAAAGTGGTGGGCTGAATGCGATAACGAAACAAAGTTCATTGTGAGCGTCCATCTGTTTCGTCGTCATGTCGAGCTTGCAGTTCACAGCATACATATTAACGTTTGACATTTCAGAGGTTTGCACCATTAATAATGAACTATTATTATAAAATAATATGAAATATTTTATTTTTAATGAATCATCTGGGGGGGGGGGGGGGGCGATCGATCCACCGCCTCCCTGTATCCTTTTCTTTCACCGATGGCAGAAAAGCGCTAGCGGAGTAGGGACGGGTTCCGGCCGTATGGGGGCTATCCCTAGCCGCCGGAGTCGAAACTTTTTAGCGGTTTACTTTTTGGGGGTGTGCTTTAAACGTATTTTGAGAGTTAGAATGGCTTACACAACACTTAATACCTTACGGCATTTTTTGTTATTATACTTATTTAAAATTGAGATGATTATGGAAAAAGGTACGTACCCTTATTAGGTTTTCGGAAAATTTAGTATAGATATATTTCTTAATTTTTAATTTTGTATCAAATGTTTAGTAAATTAAATATTTATTTAAAAAAACATATAAAGAGTCTACCCACTCAGTCACGCAACTGATTTCCAGTGGGGGACAGTAAACCAAAGTGACCAAGCCAACCATGCAGGCCCCGACGCAATCGACGAGTGAACGATCCCCACCAAAGATCGATATTTTTAATAGGAAATATAGCAATCAGTGTATGGACAGTGCGAACACCGCGATCAACGCCAGAATCAACAAGGCCGATTCAGATCAACGTAAAATTTATTATGTGCCTCGTTGCTATAGGACGTCTCCAAAGTCACCGTTTACAACTTCCTAAGAATTATCAAGAACGCATAAGTTTAATGCCCCCCCCCCCCCAAACCCCCTGCGTGTTGTGGTGGTTTGTGTTTCTCCCAGCTAAGTGACTGTTATATCGAGATTCGAGAACCTATAGCTACCGTAATAATAAACGTGGAAACAGGAAGTTTTGACCCACTAAAAATAATTTACATGCTCAACTTTGTTAAGTAGAATAGCTTTTTTGCCACGCTATTCACAGATCTGGCCCGGGGTAGAATTGGCCCAGAGCATGGCTCTGCTAGTCGTACAAGGCGATCAAGAGAAAAAGTCCACCTCGCAAACATCAGCTGGTTAGAGCGGAGTATATTATAACTCCTCGAAACTAGAGACGAGCTCTGACAATCTTCGTCGGGGACACCTTCCATTTCCCTTGACTATCCCGACGACGATGACAATTACACCACGAACGATGACAAAGACTATGACCACCGCGACGGGATAACCCCTTTTCCTTCCCTTACCCTTGGCGGGTTCCGACCAGCATGCGTCCCTCCTCCCCATATCCCCTAAGCTAGAGTGGTGCATTATGACCAAACGGTTGACGCGCCTGTAAAGAAATGAATCAAAATAACTTATTTTATAACTATGAAAATAATATTGTCATTAAACACACAAGTTACAAACTCATTTCATTATCTAACAACATCACAGGCGTCGCAATATGACCTAACCGGTTGAAGTGCCCTAATTTCTGACGTCGTCGTTTCTCTGGCGCCAGAACGGTTGACGCGCCCTCAACCAAATAAACCAAAATCTAACCAAATCTTATTTAAAATGTCGAGTCGTTCCCTTAATGTCTATTCCCAATTCGTGAAGATCAAAATATTATTCCCTCCCAATGAACTACAGTTGTTGGAAATCTGACATAATTATGTTTGTTCAATTATCCTACTTCAACAATTCCTTTGCAAAATAAAGAAACTGTTTAGCGTTCAACTCTTTGACGACGACGAACACGTTGATCGTAAGAAGGCGACGTGAGAAATACCACTGTTGGGGTGGTGCCACCCAAACAACCCCTAGGCTAGAGTGACGCATATTGTCCTAACAGTTGACGCGCCCTCTATCCAAATAAACAATGACCGAGAGGTAGTTGTGCATATGACCTTATGTTTAACGTTTAATTTGCTATGGAATGAATTTTCTACCTGGATCTGAATGAAACAAAATTTAACCAGCGGTTAAGCCGCGGTCGCTTAGCCGGTTACTACTCGAACACCGAAGTTAAGCAACCTTCGGGCGCGGTCAGTGGTGAAGTGGGTGACCGCTCTGCCTGAAACACACGAGCAGATGGTGGGTTCAGAACTAGTGAAACGGCTTCGATCTCCTCGACGTCTGCTCGGCAGTCCGGGCTAGTGGAAGAACCTATGACTGTCGAGGTTACACCGTCCTTTCGGATGGGACGTAAAACCGTTGGTCCCCTTGGTACTTTCGAAAGAAGTAGGCTACGTGCCGGTACCGGGTTTCCCCTCCTCCCATCTTTATAAAATTTGCACTTGTTGATTTCATTCTTCATTGCAAATAGAGACTATATAAATAAATACTAGCAAACTCGACAAAAAAATTTGTATTTCGAATACGGTCAAGAAGACTTAGTTTTAAATATTGTATACCTACTCTAGAAGAGTGAGATCAGATAGAAAAGATATTTTACCGAGTCATTTTTATATTGAACAAATCCTGTTATGAATTGTTCGTTTTCGTTTTTTTCGTTTTCGTTTTCGTATTAGTGGTTCGCGGTTTCGAGGTTTCCCGGTAACTAAGAGGCCGCGCAAAGCGGGACGTGTTAAAGCAAGATTGTTTTATTTTATTCTCATCATACACTTTTCTGTATATTTATTTATTTCCAATCAAATAAATAACTTTTGTTTTGCTGTTGCTATCATAATTTTATTTTATTTATTATATATATGCACTAAGAAAAATATAATCATCAAACACACCATTAACTCATCTCATCAACTTTAAATTCACTGGCGGCGCAATATGACCTAAGTGGTTGAAGCGCCCTAGTTCGCACGTCGTCGTAGTTTAAAAATATCCCTCCCATTTAAAACAAATGAGCAGCGTCCCAATGCCTAGCATTACTAGCGTCACGTGATTGCATAAGCTCGAGCCATAAAATAATAATAATTTTATGAGCGTAGCGAGCGAAGCGAAGATTCCATTCCACTACTTTAAAGAAAAAATCCGTAATGTTTTTTTTTTCTGTTTGTATTTTTGTGTGCTTGTTTACACGATTCCGGCTAAACGGAATACTCCAATTGCGATGAAATTTTCTGGAGGCCTCCGAAATCTCTGAACTTAGAACTGCCACGTTTTCGAGCGCAGTCGAAAAATTATTTCTCATGAAAATTGCAATTTTACGATTTTTTCGCTTTTTTCAATTTTTTTTTCTTTGACTTATACCACCAACATGCTTCATCTGATTGTTAGGATTTTTTTTCACATAAACTTAATTTTATATCCGAGTCTGTGCCCGGGGTAGAATTGGCCCAGACCGTGGCTCTGCTAATCGTACAAGGCGATTCAAGAGAAGAAGTCCACCTCGCAAACATCAGCTAGTAAGAGCGGAGTATATTACTCCCCGATAAAATAAGAGGCGAGCTCTGGCAATCGTCGTCGGGGACACCTCCCCCTTCCCTTGACGACCTTCCCCACGACGATGACAATGACAATGACACAACGAACATGACAAAGACGATGACGATTGCGACGTGAGAACCCCTTTCTCTTCTTACCTGTGGCTGGTTCTAAACAGCATGGGCTCCTCCTCCCCCTCACCCACCCTAGGTTAGAGTGGTGCATTATGACTTTACGGTTGACGCGTCCTTAATCCAATTAAACCAAAATCAACCACTTCAAGCTATAAAACTCATGTATTCAAGTCATCATTTGGTACAAGAAATTCAATTCTTAAAAAAAACATATTTTCTAAGGGTTATATAATAGAGTTTTGCTGCAGGATACCTGGACACGTGGGCATAGAGGGAAATGAACACGCTGATTGGGTTGCTAAGGAAGCTTTCCAGCGACGCGACGTTGATTTCAATCTAGTTACCGATCCAGATGTCAAGAGTGGATTGAAGCAAAGATTGTTGGATTTGCGACAAGCATCTGGGGAGGTGTTGGAAAATTACAAATTGCGTAGTGTGATGCCCACATTGACTTATAAAATTCGTCCTCCTACGTCTCGACTCTCACGTAGAGAAGAGGTGGTTTGTCTAGAATTCGTATAGGCCACACACGTCTAACTCACTGATATCTCTTAACCAGAGAAAAGGTTATTCCCATATGTGACACATGTGATGTACCTTTAACCGTACATCATATGCTAGCAGAATGTACCAAATATGATGTTCAACGCACCAATTTAAACTCTCCCATTCATATGAAGAACTTCAATCATGATAAGGCCGACTAACTTTCTAAATTTTTCATAGAAATAAATCTATTTAACAAAATTTAATTCACATCATACGAATTGCTGTAATCAATTTATTTCATTCACATATATACATTTATTTTGTTATTACTTTCATCATAATTTTTTCTGTTATCTGTTATTTAAACACTTAGAAAACAATCTTATCATCAAACACTCCTGCATATACTCATCTCATCAACTTTTATTACCACAGGTGGCGCAAAATGTCCTGACCGGTTGAAGCGCCCAAGTGTCTCACGTCTTCTTCGTCTTGCCTACTCAAGGAAAACTTTCCACTTCTTAGACCAGAACATTATATTTTCAAACAATATACCAACTATCATTGTACATGGCATTGTACTTTCATCAGTCTAGAAAGTCTGTCAACCCTTTATTCTTAATGACCCACAAACCACTCTTCCAACATGGCAAAACGCGTATTTTCTCCCCTGGTAATACGATCATCCTACATTTGAGGGTTTCAGTCCCGATATTGTATATTTAAGCTAGAACATATGTTCATTCATTGCATATTCTAATCTAAGCTAAGCTACCCCTGATACAAAACTCCAGGACCAGCCCGACGACGGGGTCTAGGCCTGGGTAGAACATGGCCCAGAGCATGGCTCTGCTAATCGTAAACGGCGAGGAATAAGGCAAAGATCTTCTCGCAAACATCATCTAGTTACCCAGTAAGAAGGGAATATATTATTCCCCGAATCTAGAGGCGTGCTCTTGCAATCGTCGTCGGGACACCTCCACCATCCCTTGTCGACCTCCACGACGACGATGACAATGACACAAAGAACGATGACAAAGACGATGTTGACCGCGGCGTGAGAAACCTTTCTTCCTACCCTTACCCGTGTCTGGTTCTGACCAGCATGGGCTCCCCCTCACCATATCCCCTAGGATTGAGTAATGCATTAAAACCTAACGGTTGACGCGTCCTTAATCCAAATAAACCGCCTAATCCACATCAAACTCATTTCATTTACTTTTAATATTAGAGGCTTCGCAATTTTACCTTACCGGTTGAAGCACCCTTGTTTCTCACGTCGTCGATAAATTTGGCTACCTGCACATGAGACGACAATGTAAATCTTGTATGTTTCTTCTAATTTGTTGTCGTTGGTGTTGTTGTTACATTTAACATTTCTGGGCTGCCCAGAAACAGTCAAGTCACGCTGCTAATTAAAGTACACTACAATATTCTTTTACTACTCGCTTCGTTAGAACTTATATCATAATTGTGTTAACAGCGACGTACATTCTAAATAATTTCTCATCAAACACTCTTTATTTTACTTGAACGAAGAAAAATACGATGGCGAACGCGACGTGAGAACCCCCTCTCCTCACCTACCCGTGCTGGTTTCTGACCAGCATGAGACCATTCTCCCCATATCCACTCGGCTCTACACTCAAAAAACTGTATGGTTGGAACAACCGAAATAATATGGGTTGAAGCATTAATTTGGTTAACTTATAAGTGTTGGATTAACTTTATTTTAGTTGGTGATCACAAAATAGCTGATGAAAGAGATGTGGGGATAACTATATCATTTAGTTAAAAACTGTATGGTTGGAACAACCAAAATAATTGTTGAATTAACTCTCTTTTAGTTGGGTGACCACAAAACAGGGCTCAATACTGGCAAATCGCATTTGTTACCCAGTGCACCTCGTAGCGTAGTGGATAAGGTCATGGCTTACTAACTATATGTGTTCTCTCTGTCCCAGGTTCGAGGCTCGGTCGACGCAGGCTTTTAACAACCTGCAACCTAATGTACATTGCTATTCCAGGTGCTGGCTAATTAATGGTACAAGTCATTCGTGCAGGAACAATATCCTTCGTCATTACATTAATTAAAATCGTATTAAAATCGGAGTGGTGGGGGGAGATGAGGAGGCCATTTCCGACAACTATTTGTTTAGTTATATCAACCTACTTTTGGGTTAAAAGTTAAAAAGTATAAGATTTGTAACCAAGTTTTAAAGTCAAAACAATTACAGTAAATTGTTATTCCAACCAAATAATAGTTATGCATTCTTAAATAATATGGTTTACACGAACAACTTGTTTTAGTTGATTCAACTAAACAACAATAACTAAATATTTAGTAAACATAACACATTATTTGGCTGGCTAATTTTCCACTAAATTATTTGGTTCAGATAAGTAAAAAATGTGTTCCGCCAACAAAACAGTTTTTGAGTGTAGTGGCGCATCATGACCTTACAGTTGACGCGCCTTAATCCGAATAAACAAAATAATGTATTTAGTTTTCTTCCGTCTGCGCCCGGGGTAGAATTGGCCCAGTCTATGGCTCTGCTAATCGTACAAGGCGATTAAAGAGAAACACACCACCTCGCAAATCAGCTAGAACGTTTGGAATATATTTATCTCCAAAGCTAAAAGCAAGCTCTGGCAATCGTCGTTGGGGACACCTCCACCCATCCCTTGACGACCTCTCCGACGATGATGACAATGACACAACTTTCATAATCACAGGCGGCGCAATATGACATAAGCGGTTCAAGCGCCCTAGTTTCTCACGTCGTCGTCGTCAATGAACGTGTATTGTGTGAAGATTTTTACACTTTAGAGAAGCTTGGCCAGGATATTTATACGAGAGGAGATTCATAATATCTATGTTAGGCCTACGCCGTAAATTTATGTAAGCTTTAATAAAGAGAAAGTTTGATATACTAACCAAAAGCTAGCTTATATTCACATTGAATGTGTAGCGTCCACGATTTCTGAGCGTTGTGTGGACCTTTGATGTAGGCTATTAACTTGGAATATTTTTTTACGTTTGACACAATAAATAGTAGGCTTGCTAGTCCAGACATACGTTCGCCTGTAACGTTTAGTAGTGATAAAGCTTCTTAACAGTTTGGAGCACCATAATTTACTAGCCAAAGTTTCAATTTCCACCTAACGCCTTTCATTTATGTCAGTGAGTGTTAACTCTGTAAAATTTTGGCCAGCGGTTTGGCCGAGGTCGTTTAACCAGTTTCCCACTCGAACACCGAAGCTAAGCAGAATCGGACGTGGTCAAGGCTAGAGTGGGTGACCGCTCTGCACTCAAACTCACGAATACCGCAGGTTAGAGCAGATGGAGGGTTCGAGAGCTAGTGTAACGACTTCGATCTCCTCGACGTCTGCTCGGCAGTCCGGTTAGTGGAGGAACCTATATGACTGTCAAGGTTACACCGTCCTTTCGGATTGGACGTTAAGCCGTTTGTCCATTTGGTTCTTTTCGAACGGAGTAGGCTACGTGCCGGTATCGGGGTTCCCCTCCAGCCTTTGTCATACTTCATCCTCATCTATCATTACTCATCGTCTCGAATAGCCAAAGTGCATTAATATGAGACGTTAAGCAATATCCAATCAATCAAACTGTAAAAAGTTGATTTTGCCAGTTCTTCTGTATAGCCTTAAATAAACACTACTTACGATTATCTTGAATGCAGCTTTCGAAATGGATCCTTTTTTGTCACGATTGAAATGCGGGCGGCCGTCACAAACTTATATTTTGATACAAATCGCCCTTAAAGTGGCCCCTCGGACGCTGTTATCACAGTGGTGCCATATCCTTTGTTGGTAGTCGATACTATTGAATTCGCTTTTAGTTAAACTAGGGAACGCCAAAGTCGTTGCTGGACGAGTGAGTGAGCCATGTGTTGAGTACCCGGTAACATTTTCTTTCCTCCCCCTATCTAAGGCCTAATGCCCCCCCCTAGCCTAGGGGATGTGGGAGGAAAGTCCCGTGCTGGTCAGAACCAGCCACGGGTAGGGGGAGGAAAGGGGGTTCTCATATCATGGTCGACATTGTTTTTTGATCATTTTCGTGTTGTCTTGGTCGTCGTCGTTGGAGTGGTGGTCAAGGCAAGGAGGATAGGTCCCCGAAACGAACGCCAGAGCTCGCATCCAATTTCGGGGAGTTCAAATCTTCCATGCTTATGGGCCGATGTTTGCATTTGAGTTGATAGATATTGCGTATAAATGATAGGAATTTAAGTTTAGTCGGTGTAACGACACGTAAAACGAAATTCCATAATGCGCCATATTGCATAATGCATAATCAAGATTGTATATTGGATTTGTTTGACCCATTCGTACAGACTATAGCAAGAAATGATATAAACATATTATAATATTTCCAGTATCCGGAACTCACGACGAGGACGTTGCTGTATTTGAGTTCCACCCACCACGTTTTGAAATATTACCATTTGCCTAAACTTAAAACCCTATTATTTATACCTATATAATTATAAAACTTAAATGCAAATGTTGCCGTGTACTCAACACATGACTCGCTCACATCGTCTAACAACGACTTTGGTGTGTTCCTAGTCAAGTTGGCTAAAGCGCCCATATAGCCGAAATGTGGGAGACGTGGGTTCAATGCTCGGGAAGATTTTGTAATTTCTGGATTGTATTTTTTAAATTATTTACGTGTTTTGAAATGCATATAACGCAGTATAATCCATCATCTGTGACAATACTATGGAAAACATAGCCAGTACGAAATACGTGAAAATATTGCAAGGTTTACTCAATCTTCGAGCGGAATTTGGGGTACCTTGACGTCCAACATTCGATTAACCTTGGACACGGCATTTTACAGCCAGGTAAATAACAAACAAAAATATTATTTCAAAATGAAAATCATTGTCGTTAAAATAATTCATATGCATTTCAACGTATTTTCCAGTTTTTTTATTTCTGCAGGTTTAATCATAACAGATTGTGCTCATTTTGTTAGCAGTTCTCAGTTACCCGGTCACGGATGTCTGTTTAAAATTTCAGCTCAGTCTATTTGGCCGCTCGGCCGTATGGACCGGACAGACAGACATTTAACATACATTTAACATTAAACATTTAACAAACAGAATTAATCACGACCAAGGACCGATCGAGTAGCGTTGTAGACTACGTTCGCTGCGCTCACTCGTCTAATTAAATCTGAACACTAATAATATTTAATATATTTTAAAAGCGATTCGACATACAATTTCGTGTTAATTTGAACTAATTAACCGTGTTTGAATGTTATTTACTCCTTGGTCATAGTCGGGGACCTTGATGACCTCTCCGACGCAGACAACATTAAAAGATGACAGACTATGACGACCACGACACGAGAGCTCCTTCGTTTCCTACCCCTATATTACCATGCCTGGATCTGACAAGAATGGGACTTACCTCCACACATCCCGCGGTAGAATTGGCCCAGAGCATGGCTCTGCTGGTCGTAAAAGGCGATGCAGAGAAAAAGTCCACCTCGCAAACATCAGCTAGTGAGAACTAGAGGCGAGCTCTGGCAATCGTCGTCGGGGACACCTCCCCCTTCCCTTGACGACCCCTCGACGACGATTACAAAGAAAATGACACCGCGAACGTTGACGAAGACAATGACGACCGCGACGTGCAAACCTTATTTCCTTCCCATTACCCGTGGCTGGTTCTGACCAGCATAGGCCCCTCCTCCCCCTCCACGGCTAGTTTAGAGTGGTGCATTATAACCTAACGGTTGACGTGTCCTTCATCCAAATAAACAAACAAAAAACTGAAGAAGGGCATGATTGCACCCCGGGCAGGCTTCCCACGAAAAATGTTACATGTTATGAATTTTATATGAAATTTATATTGTTGTGCCCTAGTTCTGATACAACATTTTTTTTGAAGTCACTATCATATCAATATTTTCTTTTCTTTTCTTTTGAATACTAAGAAATCAATAATATAAACATTAAACACACAACAAACTCAATTTTTATTTACTTACAATATTGTCATGAATATAGATTATTCATAGGTCAGGGTATCCAACAAATAACTGTATAGTTACAAATCTAACCTGATTCACTTGTAGCCAAGGAATTATAGATTTTGACATCACATCCTTAACCTAAAGCTGATTTTTGGCACACATGTAGCATTTGTCATTCTTCAAACGTACAGAGAGTTCCCAAAAGCACAGACGCTTGCTTCCTCCGCTATCGCGCCAAAGGGCTTAAGTCACACTGTCACATAAAAATGCTTGTAAAACCTGAACCAACAGAGATATCTCTGTGATTTTTGTTTCAAAATAATCGGGACTATGTATGCTTTGTGCTCAATATCCAAAACATATATTATTACCATTAATATTAGTCACAAACACGAATAGTGCTGGTGCCTAACTTAATTAGTACTTCCAAGAAAATCCCGTAAATCTTGAATTAGGTCGAGTTCACGAAAAATTATCAAGACATAATAAATATGCGGGTGTCTGTCTTGTAGAAGCCACTTTTTCATTTTTTACCGTGCGATGAAAATTGACTGAGATATGACCAAAATGACAAACGGTTGCGCATCGGCACTGTAGCCAAATAGTCCGTGGAACAAGCTGCATCAACTATAAAAACATTTCAAAGCCGGAAACCTACACCAAAATTTAGGATCTGGTAAAAGACATATTTGAGAATGTTATTTTCACTTGGGACATGCTTGGTAGCAAATAAGTCACCTGTCATGGCGTCCTGAAGATGGCCGCCAAAATAATTATTAAAACTGCTGTAACTCAAGAAGTAATCATCAGATTTGAACAAAATGGGTATTGTTTTAATGAGTTTTTAATGCTCTACAAAAAATGTCAGCAGTTTTACCGCAAATGCAATAGTTTTAATTATATTTATAAATTATTACAATGTATTGCAATTATAGCACTTTTCAATATATATATATATAATGTAAAACTCGCTAGATTGCCAAGAAATTTTCACACTATACTAAAATAACGTCAATAAATCCAAAATTGTTAGTCCCGAAACGAAATTCCGGTAACTTTTTTATTAATTAATTAATTAAATTAATCATTAATTAAATCCCAATTAAAAGTTTATTATTCACGTACCACAATCACATAGTGTACCACACAAGAACAATATGACCACAATGAACCAAAAAAAATTAGTTCCAAAAATTTATTCCAATCACTTTACTATTAATTCAATTAATTAAAAATAATGACAGTAATCTCGATTAATTTTGTAAAATTAACACAATGTGGTCGACCTTGGTATCATTTTAAAGCTAGTTTTAAGCCGAATAAATGTAATGAAAAAATTAATTAATTAAATTAATTAATCACCGAATTAATTACATTTAAGTTAAATTATCCCACTTTTGACATATGTATTGTTATGTATACCTAAAACTCGATCGATCGTCATAAAAATATACTACTCTACTGACATAATGCCAATAAAATCCAAAATGTCATGTCCCGAAACAAAAAAAAAGACAATGACGACCGCGACGTAAAAACCCCTCTTTCCTCCACCTACCCGAAGCTGGTTGTGACCAGCATGGGCCCTTCCTCCCCATATCCCTTTGTTTGAGTGGTGAATTATGGCTAAACGATTGACGCGTCCTTAGTCCAAATAAACCAAACAATCTGACCATCATGGACCCTCCTCACCAAATCCCCTAGGCTAAAGAAGAGAAATATGAACTAACAGTTGACGTGCCCAAAAATGTAATGAATTTAAAACAATACGTATGGTTAAAGCGTTCTTTTCAAAATAACATTTTATAAATAGTCCACTTTGTTAAAACATTTTTTTTTGTATTATTTGGATTAAGAACGAGTCAACCGTTAGGTCATAATGCACCACTCTAGCCTAAGGGGGTTGAGGAGGAGGGGCCCAAGCTGGTCAGAACCCACCACAGGTAAGGGGAGGAAGGGGGGTTTCTCACGTCGCGGTCGTCACCGTCTTTGTCATCGTTCGTTGTGTCATTGTCATCGTCGCCGGGGGGTCGTCAAGGGAAGGGGACAAGGTCCCCGACGACGATTGCCAGAGCTCGCCTCTAGTTTCGGGGAGTAAGATACTCCGCTCTTTCTAGCTGATGTTTGCGAGGTGGACTTTTTCTCTTGAATCGCCTTTTACGATAGCAGAGCCATGCTCTGGGCCAATTCTACCCCGGGCCCAGACGGATTAAGCCCGTAATTTAAAAAAAAAAAATGTAAAATATATGTTCTTCTTCACGCAAAACAAACAGCTGGTAAGTAGGGGAGTTCCCTCTTTGAAACTAGAGGCGAGCTCTGGCGGTCTTCAGCTTGGACCCATCCCACCCCCCTCCCCCTGACGACCACCATGACAACGACGATATGAACATATTTTTTGTATTAAGGACACGTCAACAGTTAGGTCATAATGCACCACTAAGCCTAGAAGGGGGTGGGGAAGAGGGACCCATGCTGGTCAGAACCAGCCACGGGTAATGGGAGGACGGGAGGTTTCTCACGTCGAGGTCATCATCTTCTTTGTCATCGTTCGTTGTGTCATTGTTATCGTCGCCGGGGGGTTGTCAAGGGAAGGGGGCAAGGTCCCCGACGACGATTGCCAGAGCTCGCCTCCAGTTTCAGTGAGTTATATACTCCCCTCCTACTAGCTGATGTTTGCGAGGAGGACTTTTTATCTTGCATCGCCTTTTACGATAAGCAGAGCCATGCTCTGGGCCAATTCTACCCTGGGCCCAGACCGGGGATGACAACATAGACGCCACGACGACGACAACGACGTGAGAAACTAGGGCGCTTCAACCGGTTAGGTCATATTGCGCCGCCTGTGAATGAAAGTAAATGAGAAGAGTTAATGCAGGTGTGTTTGATGATTAGATTGTTTTCTAAGTGTATAAATAACAAAATAAATTGATGATGAAGAAAGAATAGCAAAATAAAAGTTATGTATGTAAATGAAAATAAAGAAAAGAAAGAAATGTGTAAGGTGTGAATTAAATTTTGTTAAATAGATTACTATGGATGAGAAATTTAGAAAGTTTGTCGCCGTTATCATATGATAGAAGTTCTTCATATGATTGGGAGAGATCAAATTGCGTGCGCAAGGCATCATATTTGGCACATTCTGCTAGCATATGATGCACAGTTAAAGGTACATCACATGTGTCACATATGGGAATAACCTTTTCTCTGGTTAAGAGATATCCGTGTGTAAGGCGTGTGTGGCCTTTTCGAATTCTAGACAATACCACCTCTTCTCTACGTGAGAGTCGAGACGTAGGTGGACGAATTTTGTTAGTCAATGTGGGCATCACACTACGCAATTTGTTATTTTGCAACACATCCCAAGATGCTTGTCGCAAATCCAACAATCTTTGCTTGTATCCACTCTTGACATCTGGAACGGGAACTAGATTGAAATCAACGTCGCGACGCTGGGAAGCTTCCTTAGCAGCCCGATCAGCGGGTTCATTTCCCTCTATGCCCACGTGTCCAGGTATCCAGCAAAACTCTATTATATCGATACCTTAGTATCCCTTAGAGGTTAGTTTTTCGAAATAGAATTGGATGTCTTGTACCAAATGATGACTAGAATACATGAGTTTTATAGCTTGAAGTGAACTTAGGCTATCTGAACACAAAAGGTTTTTCTCGACAACGACAGCGTAGAAATGTATTTAAGAGCTTCACGGATGGCAATAACTCTGCAGTAAAAACTGAACACACGTCGCTTAGCCTGAAACGTTCAGTTAAGGTGGAGCAATAAAAGGCACTTCCAACCTTGTTGTCAATTTTGGAGCCATCTGTGAATACCAAAGTAAACCTTTGATGTTCATGGCAAATCTTTCTAAAGTTAATTTTGAATACAGTATCGCAAGTAGAGTTTTTATCAAAACGACAAAGGTCGAATAGAATAATCGGCTCTGGTGTAGACCAGGGCGGGTTATTGCTAAAAACAAAATTAAAAACTGTTGGCAGATTAAAATCTATAAGATTAAACAAAAGTTTACACCTTAACCCCGTTGGAAGGGTTGCCATCGGTTTGTTATCAAAGTGTCTGACATATTTCACATTAAAAATATCACGATTTGATGGATGGTTAGGCATAGATTTAATTTTCATTACGTACGAACCCATCAAGAGGTTTCGCCGTTCTGCCAACGAGGACACACCTGACTCGGCATACAAGCTACACGCCAACCGTTTACTGTTAATACGATCTTTGAGACTAAACATTACATGGTGTAATACAAAATTAACAAATTGGATTTCAGTTCCACATTAAGAGAGTTCGAAAGTAACTTTACAATAAATTATGCAAAACCATTATATTGTGATAAAATATATGACATAGTAAAAAGTAAAAGTTTTGGCTTTAATTGTTGTTCCTCGTTCTTATTTAACATCTAGAATTAAATGCACAATGACATGAAAGCCTCCAATACGACGACGTGAGAAACTAGGGCGCTTGAACAGGAATGGTTTTATTGTGCTACCTGTGAAATTGTTATTTAATTAAATGGATTTATGGTTTGTTTGTTGATTATATTGTTCTAGGGGTATTAATTCGCTAAACTCAAAAAATATATTTCATTAAGGGTAATTAGTTATAAAATTACAAATAAACTAAAAAATTAATGGGTTCACCATGATCCCCCATTAAAATTTCAAACTTGGTATTTTTCGATCTTGGTCATCGGCAAAAACCTCCCATAAGAAATAACATGGGGACAATCTTTAAGCCCCGTGACCTCGGAGGATTTTGGCTGGGGTTTCTGAAACCCCGCGCGAGTGATCACGTTACTGTAACTGCATACAGAAACTCAATGCTATTTTGGCTTTGAATTTGAAAATTTGGAATTTTGGAAAACTTATTCTTGCAATTTACTAACATGGTTCATGTTTATTACTTAAAAGTGAAACAAAACTTAAAATTGCACATTTTTTACACCTTTTTTGAATATTTTGGAAATGTCCATTTTTTAAATCTGAAAAATACATAAAATAAATATTTCATAGAAAGGGTTCATTGGCATTTTATTTCACCGTCATCCCAGTAACAATCACCTACATAGTAGTTCCACAAATCATATGAGCACAGAAAGGAATACCCAAAACATCCTACTGCACTAATTACAGCCCAAAATATTTTGGGGTTTTAGAAACCCCACGCGAGGGATGGTGTTAAGAAATTCCGCGCGAGTGACGGGGTTTACTGTGACTAAACGTTTTAAGTTCTCTTAAACCAAATAAGTAAAATAATTTTTTTATAATATTTCTCAATTTGGTTGATCGGGAAACACTCCCTTAGGTGTTATTGTTATTATTTAATACAATCCAGAAATTAAAAAAGTCCGCCCCGACCGGGACTCGAACCACGGATCTCCCACATTCCAGGTGAGCGTCTTAACCCCTAGACCACCAGGTCTATTATTTTATTATTTTTTCATTTTATTAAAATGTTCCCGTTATGGTGGTCTAGGGGTTAAGACGCTCACCTGGAATGTGGGAGATCCGTGGTTCGAGTCCCGGTCGGGGCGGACTTTTTTAATTTCTGGATTGTATTAAATAATAATATTTTAACCCTTTCTTTAACTCAGACAACAATATTAAAAACAAACAAAACTCAAATTATAAATTAACAATATCACAGGCGTCGCGATATGACCTACCCGGTTGAAGCTCCGCAGTTTCTCAAGTTGCCTACACTGGTCCCTTTGCTGTGCCTGCTTATTTTAAAAGGTGAGGAAAGTGGAAAAGATCATCTCGCAAACATCAGCTAGTGTGTTGTATATCACCTCGAAACTAGAGGCGACCTCTGACGTAATCGTTGTCGTCGGCTTCGTGGACCTTGCTCCTTCCCTTGACGACCTATCAATAGACGATGACGATGGAATCCTTCCTTTTCCTCCGACTTCCCGAGGCTTGTTCTAACCAGTATGTGATTTTCCTCTCTATATCCCCTAGGCTAGAGTGGCGCATTATGACTTCAAAAAAATATAATTTTTATTTTGTAAATTTAATAACTCTTACAACAACATTAAAAACAATCAACAACCCTATTTATTAATTTTATTACAATATTACTGACATCGCGATATGATCTAGCCAGTTCAAATACGTCCCAGTTTCTCACGTCGTCTTTTTATTCTTCCCCCGTCTAGGCCCGAGGTAGAATTGGCCCAGACCATGGCTCTGATAATCGTAAAAGCGAATCAAGAGAAAAAGTCCACCTCGCAAACATTAGCTTGTAAGAGGGGAGTATATTACTCCCCGTACCTCTGGCAATTGTCGTCGGGGAACCCTGCCCCTTCACTTGACGACATCCTCGACGACGATGACGACCGCAACCTGAGAAGCCCCATTTACCTCCCCTTACCCGTGGCTGGTTCTACCAGCAGGCTACATTAGGCTACATTAGCATGGCAAAGCGTCCTCATTTCAGTCAAGTCAGAAGTCACAACACTCTTGCGTCTCTCGGGCATGGGAAGGCTGTCTGTACGAGTTGCTACGTAAGTGTGCCGAAGTGATGAAATTGTCGTGTTTGGCCTAAGCAACGCGCTTGATAGAACTTGTTCGGTTGGGAGGCCCAATTAAATCGTCCTTTTTTAATGTTTTAGTAATGAAAAGAACCTTCAAGACCTTAACGTTGCTATTTTGAACAAAATACATTTTCACCCCTACGTAGCGTCATGTAGAGATAGCGCTTTCCCTCGGGGGAGTTGTTGTTGTTGTTGTACCTAATTCCAGTGTCTTCTAGATACGTATGCTTAGCTGCAGGGATTGGGTTTCTACTGGACCAAACGTCACAGCTATGGCTCAAGGTCAAATAACCGTTTTTTAAAGCAAGCTCTTTATTTATTTTTTATTAAATTCAATTTTATCTTTTTTTAACTTTTTTTTTTAAACCAATAAAATCAAAAGAGCTACTTGGAAAAAGCATAAAAATTTGTCATGCAAATAGCCTATTGTCCTCCTTTGTAAATCAGTTTTTATAACTGAATAGGATAGACGTTAAATAAATAATTAATAAATAAATAAATAAATATCCGACTTTTTACTATAATCATGTATATTATTTTTATTAGCTATATACTTGGAAAACAATAAAACAATTTATTAAACTTACCGGTTGAAGCGCCCTAGTTTTTCACGGCGTCATGATACGATATTTTGATATTTGATATTTATTGGCTTAAAGGCGTGCTACATAGGGCTATGGAGCCCCTTTAATTGTAGCCAACCTCTATAATATACATGTATTGGTACATAGTATGGTTACATATGAAATATACAATATGATATTATAAGTTATGCTTTAGAGTATACTAAATCTAATACACATCTTAACTCCCTGCCAGTACTTAATTATATATTATATTCTTATACTAATAGTGATTTTAAAGCCAGAATTATCAACATTATCACTTAACTGCTAAAACTAATGCAAACATTTACAGTGAAACAATGTTTATTTTATACCTAAGCATAATGTTAATTAGGAATAATATTAGGAATAATAATAGTAATTAGTCTTAAAATAAAATATCTGTTACTAATTTATAAATGAAGCGTACATATTCTGACGCTAGTACTGTGATAACTGATAATATGTTTGAAGGATACCTTTTTGTTGGTTTGTTATTGGTAAGTAGAAAGTAGAGTATGGTGGATTTTACTCCTGAGCATGGTGGCTGAATTTTTGGAATAGGTTTGCAGTAGATATTTATTCCAGAGGCGGCTTGCTGTTATGATAAATGATTTGTTGCATTTCACCGTACGATGTTTAGGTATTTGAAGTGTGTTAGCTGTGTGTCTGTTTGTGCGATTATGGATACTCTCCATACGATTGAAGGACTTAAAGAGGTAATGGGGGCATTGCGACTTCATTATTTTTGTAATAAGTATGACAATTGATAGGGTACGCCTATCGACTAGTTTTAGCCCCTTGAGATCATTAAAATACGGTGTGATATGCTCGTCGCGTCTCACATCAGCAATGAGTAATGAGGCTTGGGAGGCTTGTGATTGTATTGTTCGTGTTTGGTATCTAAATGGCGGCGGGTAAGACCGTAAGAGATGGTTCATACGGTTATTGGAAGGAATTTCAGAGCAAATAACACACAGTGGTTAAGGTTTATCTTTGTCAACAACTTTGATTAGAGAGAACAAAATTATGTTTGGTTATGATGGACTTTATCGCGTACCCCTGGAAAACTCCCCACGTACCCCTGGGGGTACGCGTACCACAGTTTGGGAACCACTGCTCTAAGCTAGAGTGGCGCATTATGAACTAACGGTTGACGCGCCCTCTATCCCAACAAACAAGAACTAACCAGCTGATGTTTACGAGATGGCCTCTTATCTCGCCTTGTATGATCGGCAGAGGATGCACTGGGCCAAATCTTACCCCGGGCCCAGATGGATACGGATCGTCTCAATGTCTCGTCTAGCAGTTATTTTTCATTTTGACACATTGTAAAAGATAAACAAAAATGGAAGATGTTAAAGCCACCGTTAAGTGTTTAGCTGGAAGTTGATTGTTATTGTTTGTCATCAAGGCTGTGGCCATTACGAATTAGCATTTTTACTTCGAAATCTTTCTTATATTCTAATTCAAAATAAATTATTGATCACAATTTATTCAACATCAAACACATTTCCTAAATAATTGTTTATCCAATCAAATAAATAATGATTGTTTTGCTATGACTATCATAACCATTTTATTTTTTATTTTTTTATACACTAAGGAACAATATAATCATCAAACACACCATGAACTCACTTAATCAACTTTCAATATCACAGGCGGCGCAATATTACCTAACCGGTTGAAGCGCCCTAGTTTCTCACGTCGTCATGACATCTCGGTGTAACTTATCGCATGAAAGGCGGGACCGCTAAAACATTTTGTTGGGCGTGTTAGCTTCTAGACTTACAGGTAGTCATTTTCAGTCTGGGACCCGTTCAGTTCTCAATACAATCAATCACCTTAGGCGGCCATATTTAAAGATGGCGTCTTCTCTGTAGAAAGAGTGTTAAGTTTCAACGAAATCCGTCAAGGGGCATCATTTTTCCCACTTAATCGACAACGAAAACTCATGTATGGTATCCAAATAAGTATTTAATTAAATCCGAGGTCGTGCATTTCAAGTTGTCACCTTTAAGGGTGATTTGTTTAACGAAGATGCATGTGGATTGTAATAAAAAGTACTTCTTGGGTAGAATTGGCCCAGAGCATGGCTCTGCTAATCGTAAAAGGCGATTCAAGAGAAAAAGTCTACCTCGCATACATCAGCTATAGTAATATTACTCCACGAAACTAGAGGCGAGCTCTGGCAATCGTAATGGGGGACAACTCCTCCTTCCCTTGACGACCTCACCGACGATGATGATAATGACACAACGAACGATGACAAAGACGATGACGACCGCGACGTGAGAAACCCCCCCTCCTCCCCTTATCCGTGGCTGGTTCTGACCAGCATTGGCCCTCCTCCCCATATCCCCTAGGCTAGAGTGGTGCATTATGAGCTCAAACACAGGCGGCGCAATATGACCTAACCGGTTGAAGCGCCCTAGTTTCTCCCGTCGTCGTCGTCGTCGTCGTCTAACAGTCGTCGTCGTTGACCTCTCCCCCTTTACTTGACGACTTTCTTGACGACGACTACATTCACAACACGAACGATGCCTGACACGATGACTACTGCGTTGCGAAAACTCCCCCTTTCCTCCTTCTACCCGTGACTGGTCCTGACAAGCATGGGATTTTACTCCCGTATCCACAAGGCGAGTGTTGCGCATAAGGACCTGACGGTTGACGCCCCCTTAATCCTTTACAATTGATTTTATTAATGAACATATCCTACTCGTTGTTTACTTTAAATGGATATGACAACGTCACTGATCTCTACATACTTACGTGGAATGCGCATGCATACCTGGCAACTGTTGAGATGTGGTTGGCGGAAGTTGGTCGTCCGCCATTTTCCTACGTCTCTCATCAGCGGAAGATTCAAAAGAACCGTTTGCCTGTGTCACTGGCCTGTGTATATCAGTTAATTTAGTGTAACACTGCAGTAAACACTATTCCTAGGCGTCCTGAGTGACCCTGATAATAGACCACTGTAATGTGGGGGTTAAGTCAAAATAACCTCAAAATAAGCTAGCCATTAACCGCCATCTTGGCGTTAAGATTTACAACTTGACGGTGGTGCAATCGCAATGCAATCGCATTATAATCGAGGGACGTACAGAGTTGTTCTGAATCGGCCTTGTTGATTCTGGCGTTGATTCGCGGGTGTTCGCACTGTCCATACCACTGATTGCTATATTTCCTATTAAAAATATCGATCCCCTGGTTGGTTATCGCTCACTCGCCGATTCCGCCGGGGCCTGCAGGCCCCGGCTTGGTCGCTTTGATTTAAAGTCCCCCACTGAAAATCAGTTATATAACTAAATGGGCAGACTCTAAATAAAATTGATTTATTATTTATTATTTATCCAATGGTCTTTTCGCCCATCGCTTGGCTTCAAGGTTACAGTAGCGCATGCGCACTCCACGTAAGTATAAAGAGCTCAGTGGATAACGTCGACAAACTTTTTTAAAACCCTTATTCGAAGCTATTTGTTTTACCATAATTATTTATCTAAACTGATCAACTTTAAAACATAATAATAAAAATAATTTTTATCACTACCGTCTTAATCATATGATTTTAGTTTATTTATTGAGGAAACGATATAAAAAAAAATCAGTTCTCAAACATACAATGCCACAGGCCGTGCAATATGACCTTCCCGGTTCGAGTGTCATAGTTTCTCACGTCGTCGTAGAATCCACATTCGTAATTAACTGCACTTTTGCAGGAGATCGCCAGTGGTTTCACCTCATTGGTGTATGCGGTTCCTTTCATTTCTGTACGAGCAACATAAATCCACGAAACTAGAGGCGAGCTCTGGCAGTCGTCGTCGAGGACCCCCCTCCATCCCCTTGACGACCTCCCCTACGACACCAACATGACAACACAAACCAAGACATAGACGATGACGACCACGACGTACCCCCGTCTGGGCCCGAGGTAGATTTTTAGAACTTTTTATGAGCCATGTATTTACCAATAGAAAAACCAGGAGATGTCAGGAACATCCTAGCCCTATAGTTATCATCAGAAAACAACAAACTCGAGTAATTTATTCACTAATTACATCACAAGTGGCGCAATATGACCCACTTTGTTGAAACGCCCTAGTTCCTCACATGGTTCTAAACAGGATTGAGAGTATTCGGATGTGTTATAGACACTACTAGGACGCGGGTTCGTGTCCCGCATAAGACATTAGTTTTAGTAATTGTCCTGCAACCTCATCTTTCACCACTAATCGTCTCGAATATCAAAAATTAAAAATATAATCGTATTAGAATCGAGCATGTAGCTATTGATTTTAGAAATAATCATAATCGAATAAGTTAACTGGAAATTTTTTGAACTAATACACAACAAGCATCTACTTTATTGGATAAACTAAGTGGAGATGCGGTTCAAATGTTATTTGACGGCCATCTTGAATTATTTCGTCAACTTTTTAAAAAATTATCCGAAGTACTTTTCCCCGTCTGGGTCCTGGGTAGAACTGGCCTAGAGCATGGCTCTGCTAATCGTACAAGGCGATTCAAGACAGAAAGTCCACCTCGCAAACAACAGCTGGGAAGAGAAGAGTATATAACTCCCCGAAACGTGAGGCGAGCTCTTACAATCGTCGTCGAGGACACCTCCCCCTTCCCTGGACGACCTCCCCGACGACGATGACAATGACAAAACGAACGATGACAAAGACGATGACGACCGCGATGTGAAAAAAAACCTTCCTCACCCTTACCTTTTAGCTGGTTCTGACCAGCATGGGCCCCAACTCCCCCTTAGTACAGGGCCGTTGTGATATGACCCACGCATTCAAAAAACAAGCAGGGACCGGTCGGGATTTGTTAAGGTGGGTCTCCTGGATATCCCCAACAGAATCCAAAAAATCCGGTTGCGGGTTTTCCGCCATTTTGAAAATCAATTTTTAGATTTTTGAGTTTTGTCGACAAACGGAAAATTAGCAATATTGAGTGAAGTATTGAACCGAAATAGCTCAAATTTGTTTTAAATTGTTCGTAAAGAAACAATTAAGGTGTTTGGTGCGCCTTCCTTTGATTATCTGGCAACCTACGACCCTTGATGCAAATTTTTACCCTCTTTTTTTTAATTATCTGAATTTGTTTGGCATATTTATCATAACAAAAAACAAAACCAGTAACTTTATGAAAATTTGTTTCAAAATAAAAGTTGTAGAGGGCATGAAAAAAACACATCGATATCATATTCTTGATTGTGTCCGTAGATATTAATGGCCGAACGCTACATGACAAGCAAGACCATTGTGCGGTGAGCAGCGTAAAAACGTTTGCTCGACGCGCTACCACTAGCGCAGTCCATGGCCATAAGTCCCGTAGGAATTCGACCTTTATAGATTTTCTCTTCTGATCCTGTTAGGGTATACCTTAAGGATAAAAAAAATCTTGGGTAAACATCTGGCATCCCGGGCCTAAGTTTTTTTACGACGCCATCTTGATTTGGGCAAATGCATTTAGTACACGCTCTTAATTTTAATACATTTTCTATACTTTTGACTACATGTGTAATGAATCTAACGTAATAATAGGATTCTCCAATAAATTTTCAATTAAATGATACAAATTTGGACATTCTGGCAACATTGTGGTATTTGTTATAGGCCTAGTGAAATACATATTATTAACAGTCCTGCGTACAGGTGCACTATTTACCTCCAATTGTGTATTTCATGATAGATATATAAAATTTGGCACAAAATATACGAAAATGAAATTTGGAAAATGATTTGACTGTACAGGGCAATCTCATTATTATCCCACGACATCAATGGCGGCCATTTTTCAAGAATGCCACCCAACAAATTATTTGAAATTTTGTGACAGAATGTTGAAATTTGGTGTACACATAGATCATGTCATTGAAAAAATGACTTTTGAATAGGCCATGTCAAACTAAACAAATGGCACCAATTATTACGAACCACGTAAACTTTATGACAGAATCTTGTTATTGTATACATACATAGGGCACTCCATTGAAACATGTCATATTTATGTGTTTATATCAATACTTTTTAGAAACAATGTAGTATGGATCCGCTATCGGGTATCTTGCAATATTGCTATAGAATTAAATACTAGCAATAATTACTACTTTTAATAATTCAGTTGTTTTTTTATACACACTGTAGGCAATTACTGACAAGTTTCTATGTTATATTACATAATGTTTATGCATTCTAAATATGACAAGGGAAATGTTTATATTCCCATTTCAGTTCGTTCAATGAAATTCCCGTTAGTAAAAGGCGATAGTCCGGTAGATGACTGACATTGGTGCAGAATTTGGTTACTCAAAGTTTATCTGTTTGGACCATAAACATATACACATAATTAGCTTTTGGGCATCCTCTATACTCAATCCTATTAGCAGGCCAGCCATTAGCCCCCACCCACCCAGCTGAAGGAGAAAGTATTTTGAACGATCTTGACGTCTTAATAACTTCCAGCCCTTGTAGAAATTGTTTGTCAAATGGTTGCCAAGAGGTATCTAAGCAAGACCAAGGCTTGTTTTTGATTGCCAAGTGGTTGCCAAAGGTAGCCACCGAAATTTCAACTCAACAATATATGATAGCCATGCGTTCACGATGAAGCAGCCAATGAGTTACAAAACATTTTCTCCTTGTTGGGCAAGATATCCATCAAGTGGTTGCTCACAGTTCACCTTTAAGTTAGCAAGTGATGACCACTTAGCACCAAATATAACGCCAAACCTTAGCCAAAAGAATGACATGAGTTTACTTACTGATGGAAGACACCAAGCCTACACAAAGACGTTGCCACATAGTTACCGATAGATTACAAAAAGGTAGACAACGGGATACCAATAATTGATTGTCACGTGGATACCTCGTGGCACACGGTTGGTGTCGTAAAAACTGCATTCTTTCAGCTTATTTTCCTGTCCTTCAACGGGCTTGGGGTGATTCTAGGACGCGAAGAGGATGCTTTCCATTTGAAACAAGCGTGTAAGTGATCGAAAAATGTGTACGTTAACCAAAGATTCGTTAACATGGCAGTGCTCTAGAGTAGCTTTTCCTATTTAAAAAAATAAAATATTAAATTTAGTTGGTGTAAAATGAAATCGCATGTCGGCAAGAGAAAAGAGTGTGCTCAGTGTAACCCAGTATAATATTCATATATTAAAGGGTGGTTGCCAAAGGTAGCCACCGAAATTTCAACTCAACAATATATGATAGCCATGCGTTCACGATGAAGCAGCCAATGAGTTACAAACATTTTCTCCTTGTTGGGCAAGATATCCATCAAGTGGTTGCTCACAGTTCACCTTTAAATTAGCAAGTGATGACCACTTAGCACCAAATATAACGCCAAACCTTAGCCAAAAGGAATGACATGAGTTTACTCACTGATGGAAGACACCAAGCCTACACAAAGACGTTGCCACATTGTTACCGATAGATTACTAAAAGGTAGACAACGGGATACAATAATTGATTGTCACGTGGATACCTCGTGGCACACGGTTGGTGCCGTAAAAAACTGCATTCTTTCAACTTATTTTCCTGTCCTTCAACGGGCTTGGGGTGATTCTAGGACGCGAAGAGGATGCTTTCCATTTGAAACAAGCGTGTAAGTGATCGAAAAATGTGTACGTTAACCAAAGATTCGTTAACATGGCAGTGCTCTAGAGTAGCTTTTCCTAGTTTAGAAAATAAAATATATTAAATTTAGTTGGTGTAAAATGAAATCGCATGTCGGCAAGAGAAAAGAGTGTGCACAGTGTAACCCAGTATAATATTCATATATTAAAGGGAGTTTTGTGTGTAAATAGAAACATAATGCAACATGAAACATGGCAGTTTCAAGTGACACCCTATTTAGGTTTACATGAAAATTAACCATAGTTATCCAAGTTTAACGAGGTTTAGATAAAAAATCAAGTGTTGTCTGTTACGAAAAAATCAATATATAATGTATGCATTTCAAACCGAGTTCTTACATTATTCAACACATAGTAATGATGCTATGCACTACTTTACTATTGTGATTATCTGTATCCTGAACTTTATTAGAATTCGTTAATTTGAGATGTTTTGATGGCAACATAGGAACTCGAAAAGCATGGTCTTCTATTCATTTTCTCACGATCTTCAACATTTTTTAATGCAATAAAACCCATGCATACTAAGTCAATTTTATGACATGATACTATAATTTGGTCAACTTTTGGCAAACATTTGGCTGCCTTTTGGCGTATTTTTAGAAACCAATTGGTGAATTCTTGGCTGTCTTGTAAATGTTACCAAGAGGTAGTATTTTGACTCAAAACGACATGTAAGCGTACTTCTGGCTTCTTTTGGCGACTATACTGGGTGAACTCGTTGGTGATCTACTGGACTACCGCCTTTTACTAACGGTGTGTGTGGCGGCCTTCTTCTAAAATGGCCGCCATTGGTGCCATTGTGTTAGTTTGACATGGCCTATTCAAAAGTCATTTTTCAATGACATGATCTATGTGTATACCAAATTTCAACATTCTGTCACAAAATTTTAAATAATTTGTTGGGTGGCCATCTTAAAAAAATGGCCGCCATTGGTGTCGTGGGATAATAATAAGATTGCCCTGTACAGTCAAATCATTTTCCAATTACATTTTCGTATATTTTGTGCCAAATTTTATAAAATCTATCATGAAATACACAATTGGAGGTAAATAGTGCACCTGTACGCAGGACTGTTAATAATATGTATTTCACTATAACAAATACCACAATGTTCCAGGATGACCAAATTTGTATCATTTAATTGAAAAATTTATTGGAGAATCCTATTATTACGTTAGATTCATTACACATGTAGTCAAAAGTATAGAAAATGTATTAAAATTAAGAGCGTGTACTAAAATGTATTTGCCCAAATCAAGATGGCGTCGTAAAAAAAACTTAGGCCCGGGATGCCAGATGTTTACCAAGATTTTTTTTATCCTTAAGGTTAACCCTAACAGGATCATAAGAGAAAATCTATAGAGGTCGAAATTCCTACGTGACTTATGGCCAGGGACTGCGCTGGTGGTAGTGTGTCGAGCAAACGTCTGACGCTGCTCACCGCACAATGGTCTTGCTTGTCATGTAGCGTTCGGCCATTATTATCTACGGGCACAATCAAGAATATGATATCGATGTGTTTTTTTATTCCCTACAACTTTTATTTGAAACAAATTTTTCATAAAGTTACTGGTTTTGTTTTTGTTTTGATTAATAGGCAAAACAATTCAGATAGTTAAAAAAAAAGAGGGTTAAAATTGTTTTAAGGACGGCTGGTCGCCAGAGATTAAAAAAAGCATGCCAAACTTGTTACTTATCACCCCCCTAAAATTCTATGCGAAACTTTAAAAACAAATTTGAGCTATTTCGGTCTAATACTTCACTCAATATTGCTAATTTTCCATTCTTCGACAAAACTAAAAAATCTGTAAATTGATTTTCAAAATGGCGGATAACCCGCAACCGGATTTTTTGGGATTCTGTTGGGGATATTGAGGAAACTATCCTGAAACATATCCCAACCGGTCCTTGCTTGTTTTTTTGAATGCGTGGGTTAAGGCCATATATGAGCTAATTGCACTGTACTACCTCCCCTAGGCTTACGTGGTGCATTATGACCTAACGGTTGACGCGTCCTTAATCCACATAAACCAAAAATAGAACAAGAAATTGTTATTTAAAATCTTCTATCATATTAACTGCGACAACTATCTACATTTATAATTTTATTCACATTTTAACTTTATTGATTTTTTAAATAAAATCAATAACATTTCCCATGCTTTCCCTAACATCTCTATCATATCCGTTTCATTCATTAACTTAGAAAACAACATAACCATCAATCACACTATAAACTCATTAGACTAACAATATCAGATGCTGCGCAAAATAAATTAACCAGTTGAAGCGCCCTAGTTTCTGGCGGCGTCGTATCGTACTCTTCATAGTAAAATTGTATGCAATGTATCTATGAGATGGATGTGCAAAGTTTAGTTTGAGAAATTGTCTACAAAGCACGCTAGTCTCTCAATTCCTCACCAGGTAGCGTGCGAGTCGCAAGTAATTCCGAGATCACTCTAACTCTGAGCAAAGAGATAGTCATAACGTAGCGTGTGAGACTCTGATGATGGGAAATCACAAGCTCGAATACCACCACCGGCAATCCTGACTGAAAGTTTTCCCCGAGGTATAATTCAGTAGTTAATGCGAATGCTGGTAGTGAGTCCTCTGTAACAGCCCTCGGGCATTCCCTTATCATATGGACATCAATCCAGAAATTAAAACATTCTATCTCAGCGGGGTATCAGGACCTACGGGAGTGTTTCCCAATTAATGAAGTTGAGAAAACCTTCTTATCAGTTACCTAACACCCTAATAACCTGGTTATTCACCTACACCAGCTATTCTTACTTAAAAGTGTTATTCACACGGTAGCGTGAGAGTAGCAAGCAATATACCGTATTAACTCTACTTCCAGTTTGAACAGAGCGCCGTATACTTTGTGTTCGTCTGGTCCTGAGTTTGAACATTCAGTTGCGCGTTATGACCTCACGGTTGACGCGCACTTAATCCAAATAAACTCAAAACACTCAGTTATACATCAAAGGTTTACTTTGGTTTTAAAATGCCTGAATAATATGTTGCCTTCCCTGGTAGAAATATTTGTATGCCAAACGGTCGCCAAGCGGTCACCAACAGATCACCAAGGCCTATTTTTGATCGCCAACAGGTTACCAAGTGATTACCAAGGGTCGCCAGCGAAATTTCAAAAAGAAATATATGACAGCCAAACGTTCACCAAAAGGCAGCCAACGGGTCACCAACTCTGCAATGCAGTATTTTGACACAAAAAACGACCTGTAAGCGACCATTTGGCTGCTGTTGGTGATCACTTGGCGATCACTTGGCATCAGTTGGTGAACTAGTTGGTGACCTGTTGGTGACCACTTGGCAACCATTTGGCAACCAAATATTTTTACTAGGGTTGCGCACGCAATTAGATCTCTCCCAATCATATGACTAGCTTCTGTCATATGATAACAGCGACTTACTTTCTAAATATCTCATATGAACCCAGCAAGATGTAAGTAATGGCAAAGTGATGGCTACTTGCCGGCACTTCTGGCCACTGCTGGACATTGCCTGTCGAGCGCCTGAAAAGTGACAAACCATCAAATTTTAACCATTTCGTGGTAGGCAAATTCAGACATCATAATCACTTAATTTTCCTTCAAATAACTTATTTCTCTTTTGCTATTAATAACATCTCCATCACCTTCTTTTATTTTAATAAATTTATAAAACAATATAACGATCTGAATATGTAATTAAACTCTCTCACAGGTGGCACAATATGACCTAACCGGTTGAAGCGTCCTAGATTCCCATGTCGCCGTTGAACGTATCATCATCCTGTGGCTCCTTGGTCTGGTGGTAAGCGGCTCTGCTTCCAATGCAGAAAGTCCAGGGATCGGTTCCGTCAAAAGTCAGAAGTTTTTTAACTTCTGATTTAGACTTAAGTTCATCAGTTCTTGTCTTAGGAATTTGTAAACGGTGATTTTGGAGCCGCCCTAGCAAATGGACACATAATACATTTAAAGTTGTTCTGAATCGGCCTTGTTGATTCTGGCATTGACCCGCGGGTTATCCGCAGTTAACGCTTACTCGTCGATTGCGTCGGGGCCTACAGGGTTGACTTGATTGCTTTGGGATACTGTCCCCCCCTAAACAGTAAAATGACTGATAGGTAGACTAAAAATAGGACTAATTTATTTATTTCTGCTGAACTAAAGACTTTTCAAACGGATCCCTCCCGGCAACATTTGTTTGAAAAACCGCTTGTGAGGGGTGGGGAAAAATTTTGTTTAAAAATTTTGAGCTGAATAGTGTCCTAAAAAAAACATTTGACATTGTTTTGTAACCACCACAACATCCCCTTTTTTAATTTTTGGGGAGCGAAGCGGCGAAGCGAAATTTCCCTTTTCATACAAGGGGAAAAAAAACCCAAATGTTTTTTTTTAAATTTTATTTATTTTGTGTGTCGGTGAACACTTTCCCGGGCTAAACCCAAACTCCCCCCAATTACGATAAAAATTTTTATGGAGGTCTATGAAATCTAAAAAAAAAACTGCACGGGGGAAAAACGACAAAAAAATTATTTCTCTGAAAATCCAATTTTCTTTTTTTTTTCGATTTTTTAAAAATTTCTTGACTTAAACATTACAGTTTTATCCGATTGAAATAATTTTATCACAGAACCTTTTTTTTAAAATTAATATATTCGGTGAATTTGGCGCAAACGAAAAATTTTACTTATAAAATCGCAACTTTTAAAAGATTTTTTAAATTTTAAAAATTTCTTCGATTAAACACCTACATTTTATCCATTTAATGATTTTTTCAAAAACCCTTAATTTTTTAAATTTAATTTCTTGAATTTTAGGGGAATCGAAAAATATTTCTATATAATCGCAATTTTTCGATTTTTTTTTAATTTTTTTCATTTCTTGACAAAAAACCTAATGCTTTATCTGATTGTAATGATTTTTTTCCAAAAATTTAATATTAAAATTTTACATTCGTGTAAATTTGAGCGTGATCGAAAAAAATTTTTTTATTATTAAAATCGCAATTTTTCGCTTTTTTCGTTAAAAAAAATTACGCTCATCATCAACGCGGGGGGACTTAAACGTTTTCCTAAATATAACTTAAATTTTTAAAAAACAACTAATTATTTAACTTTTTTTTGGGAGGTTGTGGTGTAGGGCCCACACTTAATCACGGATATCTCTTACAAGAGAAAGGTTTTTCCAAAATGTGACCATGTGATGTTTTCCTTTAATATTGCTAGTAAGTACTGACATGATGCTTTGCAACGAAATTCGTTCTCCCAAATCATATTTAAGAACTTCTAAAATATATCGATCGATCGATCTTTTTTTGGTTTACCGCTCACTCGCCGATTGCGTCGGGGCCTGCAGGGTTGGCTTGGTCCTTTGTTTTAAAGCCCTCCTCTGAAAATCTGTTATAAAATGAGTGGATAACTCTAAATAAAATTATATATTTAATTTTTTTTTTTGATAAGGGAAAAAAGTTTTCTAGATTTCTCTTCAAAGCTATAATATTTTTTTCCCGAATCGTCGGGGGTGACCTTGCCCTCTTTCTTTCACGCCCCTACCACGATGACAAAAAATGACACTACAACGATGACAAAGACAATGACGCCGCGACGTGAATTTTCCCCCCTTCCTTTTCTCCCCCTGGCTGGTTCTGACAGATGGCCCTTTCCCCCACAGCATTCACGCCGAAAAATTTTTGAAAGAGTTTGGCTGCTTTTATTTTTTTTTATTAAAAAAATTGTTTTTGTGAGGGAATTCCTTTTAAGGCTATTGTACTCCCTCTGGCCAAAATTTGAAAGCGAAGAAAATTCTAAAAAGTTTGCTAAATGAAAAAAGGGCCTTTAAAATAAAAAAAAAAAAATGTGAATTTTTTTTTAAAACGGTAAAAACTCGTATTTGACCGTTTGAAAAAAAAAAATCGTACACCAACTTTTTATTTCAGAAAACTATTTTAGCTATAGCAATTTATAGTTTAAAGGTTTTTAAAAACTATGTCCAAAAAACCGAATCTAAAAATTTAATTTTGTATCTTGTAAAATACATTTTTGTCCTAAATTTAAAAATTAAATTTTAAAAAAGTGAGGTTATGTCACGCCCAAAATATTCAAAATTTTTTAACTGTTATTTTAAAGGCCTTTTTCATTCAGCAAAATTTTAGACATTTTCTTGACTTTCAAAGTTCGGCGAGGTGGTACAATAGCCTTAACAAGAAACTCTATTTATTTGCGAAACTTTTCCTAGCTTGCCCAGGCTGCTCTGCTAAGGCGAGGAAAGAATCCAAAAACATCAGTAGTAAATAGGGGAGCACATTGCCCCCCCAAAAACTAGAGGCAGCTCAAAAAAGTCTCTTTTGACACTCCCATTTCTTTTGACGACCTTCTTGACGACGACGACGACGACGACGACATTGTATCCCGAAAGATGACAAAGCGATGACGACCGCTGCGGAAAAAACCCCCCCTTCCTCCCTTACCCGTGGCTGGTTTGCCCAGCATGGCTCCTCCCCCCTACCCCCTTTGGCTAGAGTGGTGCATAAGACCAACGGTTGACGCGCCCTTTAAAATCAAATAAAAAAAAAAATCAAAAAAAAAAACAAAGACGATATTCCCGAAATGTAAAATTCTCCAGAGGGTTGCGTATTCTGTATGACGGTTGACGCGCCTTTTACCTTAAAACTTGGTTTTAAATAAAATATCCCACTCTTTTGTTTTTACCTAGGATATGACAACGTCGACAAATTTTTTTAAAACTTTTTTTTTTGGAAATAATGGGTTTTCCCAAATTAAATTAAACTAAACTGTTACGTTTAAACAAATGAATTTTAAATTTTTATCACTACCGATTTATCATTTTTTAGTTTTTTAAAAAAAAACAATATTTGTGTGTGTGCAATATGCCCTTCCCGGGTTTCGAGTACCCTGGTTTCTCACGTCTCGTAAAATGTCCCCAAAACCTTGGAACAATTTTGAAAGGAATCAAAGTGGTTTCAACCATTGGTGTCTGGGGTTCCTTTATTCTGTACGAGCAACTAAATCCCCGAAACAGAGTAAGCACTGGCAGTCTTTGTCGTGACCCTCCCCACCATTGACAGCCTCCCCCACGACCCAAATGACAACACAACGAAGACATGGACGATGACGACACGACGTACCCCCGCGGGGGCCCCAAGTAGATTTTTTTCCCGAGCCTTAAAAAAAAACTTAGAATATTTATGATGTGTTTTTACCAAAACGAAAAACCAGGGGGATTTTTGGAAAATCCTAGCCCCATAGTTATCATCAGCAAACCAAAATCGATCTATTTTACCCAACTATTCCATGAGGCGCAAATGACCCACTCTGTTTAAGCGCCCTAGTTTTCCCGGGGGTTTTATGTACTTGTCGAGGCCTTTCTAACGAACCCCGGAGATGACACAACGGCGAACGAATGATGCAAAGACATGACGACCGCGCGTAAGGACCCCCTTACGCCCCTTTAAGGGTGTTTTTGGCCGCCGGTTCTCCCCCCCTACCCCCAGGGTAGAGTGGGCATTATACGATCAAGTGGACGAGCCCTTACCCAAAAGAAAAAAAATAAAAAAAAAACACCATAAAGTCCGTCAGGGCCCCGGGTAGAATTGGGCCCAGAGCATGGTTGGGAAAACGTACAAGGGGGATTCAAGAGAAAAAATCCCCCTCGCAAACTTAGGCTATGTAAAAGCGAAGTATCTTTCTCCCAAAAAAGAGGCGAATCGGCAATCGTCGCGGGGACCTTGCACCCTTCCCCTTTACTACCCCCCCGGGGACGAGACAATGACACAAAGAAAAGATGACAAAAAACGATGCGACCCCGACTAGAAACCCCCCTTCCTCCCCTTTCCGTGGTGGTTGACCCGCATGGGCTCCCCCTCCCCAACCCCCTTATAGGGGTGCATTTGACCTAACGGTTGACGCGTCCCTTTCTCACGGTTTGATGTGCAGGAAAAAATTTTGACGAATCTAGGAGATACGTGGCATAGTTGGTTTTAAAATTTTCTACAAAGCAGCTAGTCTCTCAATTCCTCACCCGGTACGTGCGGTCGCAAGTAATTCCCAGATCCCCTCTAACTTGGCAAAGGATAGTCAAAGTAGGTGTGAGACTTGATGAGGAGGGCACGGGGTCGAACCCCCCACCGGCAATCCTGATTGAAAGTTTTTCCCAAGGTTTTCTTCAGTAGTTAATGCGAATGCTGGTAGTAAGTCCTCTGTAACTGCCCTCGGGCATTCTCTTATTGGATGAGCGTAGCGAGCGAAGCGAGTGAAGCGAAGACTTTAATTTCACTGACCCCCCAAAAAAATTAGCTGGTGTTTTTTTTTTGTTTTGATTTTTTTTTGTCTGTTTGTTCGCTCTTTACCGGGCAAACAGTATATGCGATCATGATGAAAATTTCAGGGGACCTTCGAAATCTCTGAACCTAGACTTGCTACGTTTTTGGGTACAATCGAAGAAATATTTCTCATGAATATCGTACATTTACGATTTTTTTTCGATTTTTAGTGCGATATTTTCGTGACATTGAGGCCGATTCTGACCAAACGGGTGGGGCTACAACGTTCATATTTTACATGTACATTAAGGTAATGGTTATATATTGCTTTTTGAAAGAATAAGTTAAAAAAGTTAGCCAGAATCAATAGAATAAAGGTTTTAATACGAGTTTTTTTTAGGTTTATAATAACAATTAACAATAGAAACTTCACAACAATCACCTACAATGCATTCACAAAGCACTTGCAAAGGAAAAGTGGTCCCACGCAAACTAAAAACTTACAAAAAAGCTCATCCATCAACGCGGCGGGACTTTAGCGTTTTCCTTGTCATATGGACATCAATCCAGGTATTAAACAATCTATCTCAGCGGGGTATCAGGACCTATGGGAGTGTTTCCCAATTAATGAAGTTGAGAAATTTTATCAGTTACCCAACACCCTAATAACCTGGTTTGTCACCTACACCGGCCATCCTTACTTAAAAGTTTTATTCACACGGTAGCGTGAGAGTCGCAAGCAATACCGTGTTAACTCTACTTCCAGTTTGAACAGAGCGCCGTATACTTTGTGTTCGTCTGGTCCTGAGTTTGAACATTCAGTTGCGCGTTATGACCTCACGGTTAAAGCGCCCTTAACCAAAATTAACTAAAAATAGTCAGTTTAACATCAAAGATTGTAGAATTGACCCAGAGCATGGCTCCGCTAATCGTACAAGGCGATTCAAGAGAATAAGACCTCCTCAGAAACATCAGCTTTAGTATATAGGAGGGGAGTATATTACTTCCCGAAAAACTAGAGGCGAGGTCTGGCAACCGTCGTCGGGGTGACCTCCCCTCTCTTAACAACCTGCCCGACGACGATGACAATAACACAACGAACGATGACAAATACAATGACGACTGTGACGTGAGAAACTCCCATTCCTCCCAATACCCGTGGCTGGTTCTGACCAGCATGGGCCCCTCCTCACATATCCCCTAGGCTAGAGTGATGCATTATGACCTCACGGTTGACGCGTCCTGAGTCCAATAAACAAAAGATTACTGGCCGGAATATGATGCCTTGTGCATGCAATAAGATATCTTCCAATCATATGACTAGATTCTATCATATTATAACGACGACAAACCTTATTAAGCTCTCATTTAATCCCAGCAATACATAAGTGATGGCTACTTGCCGGCACTCATGGCCACTACTGGACAATGCCTGTCGAACATCTTAAAAGTGTCATACCGTCAATTATACATCATATAGTAGCAAACCATTTTGTGACAGACCAAACCTAAAAATTCATCCGACAAATTTATTTTATTTTCCTTCAAATAACTCTTTGTTTGTTTGTATTACTAACATCTCTATAACCTGCACTTTTTTTACTAACGAAGAAAACAATGTAAGAAACAAACAAAAAACTCATATTTTAATAAACACTGTCACCGGCGGCGCAGTATAAAATAACCGGTTGAAGCGCCCTAGATTCTCACGTCGTGTTGTTAAACGTCGTCTTACGTTCAACTGAGCCACCTCCGGCGAAAATGTTTGAGAATCGCGCGTGGTTTCCAAGTTTCCTTGATAAAATAGAGACATTTCTTTGTAAACATACACTCTCACGTATCTTAGTTATATTCAATAATAAACTTTTAAAAAACGTATTATTTAAACTATTATATTGAAGAGGTGGTCATGTAGGCCACACACGTTTGACTCACGGATATTTCTTAGCAAGAGAAATGGAGACGTAACAGAATTACAACTTTTTTAAACAAAGCTCTGCCTTTACATTAAGGTTGCCTTAAGACACAAAAATTTAACATCAAAGTGAATTATGTAACAAAAAGAGTGTAAAAACAGCACGAAAACAGTATTCATATTGTGAATATAAGGAATTAGCAGCCATATTGGATTTAAACTTTGGTTGTGATCGGATCATTATTTGAGTCATTTCAATGTGCGTAGCAAGAATTTTTCCTCCAATGCTATTTAGTGCTTAATAATGGACAGTCAAAAAGGGCATTTTTGAGGAAATGCCAAATATGGTAAAACCAAATTCCAGGTAAATGCAAAATTCGATTTCGCAGAACTGATTTTTTTAAATACTAATGGAAGCTTTCATGAACCCCGTACAAAAGTTTTTTTGTATTTAAATCGATTTCTCACGGATTTACCGGGCATTGTTTGATGCTGGGCGTGAAAATTTGGAAATAAGCTGGTACTCCAATGAGCAACATATAAACCACGAATTTGTGACGTAACCGTTGCCCCTGCCAAAACTATAGAAGACGACTGTTTGTAGAGAATTAAATGGGGAATATTTTTGCCATTGAGATATTTCGTCTATCTCAAACCAATTTGGAGATATTTGATAACAAACACCTTTTGGCCGCCATTTTCCAATATGGCGGCCGAAGCTCCAGTCCGATTGTAGGGGAGTTTTAGTATGTTGATGAGTATTATATAAGGAAAGTCTCTGCAAAAATTCAGCGACATCGCAATTTTTCCTCCAAACGTCAAAATACGATCTATTTGACAGGATTAATAGTTTTCTACGTAGTCGTCACAGTCTGTAATCCCTTTGGACTGTTGTCCTTCGATTAGACCATATATTCTACGATAAGTTTATCTGGGTGTTCTTAAGCGATTTCCACGAGGAAGGAAGGCACTTACAAACAGAAAACTGGCCCTTTTGGACCGCTCGTACTCAGCTGTTTTGAAGTTAAAATAAAAGATTGACAAAAATCTTGTTTTTATTAATTATTCACGAATTGTTTCTTATTGTAATCGCATTTAAAAATTTATTTTAAATCTTCAAACATTTATTTACTCACAACTTGCTTCCAATGCTTTCCAGGTAATCTTTTGATCTATAACTTTATACCGGACTGATTTTGAGTATCATGAAAATAATACTCTCAAAAAACGGCTTTAATCGGACCCTCTTTTACATAGGCTTTTTAAATAGAGCTATACTATGAACACACTGATCGGGCTTCAAAGGAAGCTTCCCAGCGCCACAACGTTGCATGATTTCAATCTAATCTTATTCTCGTTCCAGATGTCAAGAGTGGATTCAAGCAACGATTGCTGGATTGATGTGGTGCAAAATAACAAAATGCATAGTGTGATGACTAGACTGACTCATAGAATTCGTCCACCTACGTCTCGACTTTCACGTAGAGAAGAGGTGGTATTGTCCGTAATTCGAATTGGCCATACAAGTCTAACTCACGGATATCTCTTAACCAGAGAAAAGATGTTCAACCACCCTTACCTCCCCCTACCAATGGCTGGTTCTTACCAGCATGGGCCCCCCCTCACCATATACCCTAGGCTAGAGGTTGACGCGTCCTTAATCCAAAGAAACCAACAAAGAAAAAGGATGTGACACATGTGGTGTACCTTTAACCATACATCATTATGTTAGCAGAATGTACCAAATATGATGCCTTGCGCACGCAATTTGATTTATCACAATCATAATACGAAGAATTTAGATCAAAGAAATGGGCTACAAACTTTCTTAAATTGTCATTCAAAGTGATTTAGTTATTAAAATGTAATTCACAAAATATAACACATTTAATTTTGTATGCAAATAAATACATTTCATTTGGGTACACTATCACCACCATCATCATTTTATTTTGTTATATATACACACTTAGAAAACAATCTTATCATCAAACACACCATTAACAGTCATCTCATCAACTTACAATATCACAAGCGCCGCAAAATGACCTAACCGGTTGAAGTGCCCTTGTTTCTCACGTCGTCGTATATTCTCTGTTAATGCGGTTTTGTTGGTGAAATCGTGAACAAAGAACCGCGAGTCATTCTGAGGTCATGTTCGGTTTTCATTAGGAGTCTTGGCGCCAACACAGACGGACGGACTAATAAAATATGCGCATGGAGATATAATATAACGAATAAACAATGCCGAAGACGATTGCGATCACGACGTGAGACCCCCCCCCTCCTATCCCTACCCGTGTCTGGTTCTGACCAGCATGGGTCTTCCCTCCCCACATCCACTAGGCTTGAGTGGCGCATTTCACACTCAATTTCTAATCCAAAGTAATTTGTTTAACTAAATTTAATTCACATCAAACATACTTCGTAATTCATTCCACGTAAATATCTTTTCGGTTGTCATCTCTATGTTAATTTTATGTAATGTTATTTATTATCCAACCTGTATAATCATTAATACTTAATAAACTCGAATAACTAATTAACATTATCACTGGTGGCGCAAAATAACCTATGCGGCGTCGTCGCTTAAGAGTCAGCGTTAGTTCTTGATTGTGACTGCATTAATAAAATCTGTATTATTAAGTTATCCTCGTTGGTGAATAAGTGTTTTAACTGAATCAAATGGACGTTAAATAAATAAATAACAAAAAACAGTCGGTTATTACTAGCTAGTCTTGGCAGAAATGATTAAAATATTTTCTATTGAAAATTACCTAAACATAAGCTTACATTAGATACCATGGGAACTGAGTTTTAATAAAAATACGATTTAGGAATAATTAAGACCTACCCATCACATAACTCAGATTCCAGAGGGTTGTTTGTGGGTTAGTAAGTTTTTCTTATTTTAATGATAAAAACGGTTCAAGAGAAGAAAACCACCTCGCAAACATCAGCTTGTAAGAGCGGAGTATATAACTCCCCGAAACTTTAGGCGAGCTCTGGCAATCGTGTCGGGACATCTTCACTATCCCTTGACGACCGCCCCGACGACGATGACAATGACACAACGAACGATGACAATGACGATGACTAAGACAATGACGACCGCGTCGTGAGAAACCCCCCACCTCCCTTCCACCACTTACCCGTGGCTGGTTCTGCCAAGAATGGGCCTCTCCTCCACATATCCCCTAGGCTAGAGTGGCGCAATATGACCTAACTGTTTTACGCGTCCAATTTA
>JAMZAV010002137.1:0-94923 GCA_024449915.1 Sweltsa coloradensis
TATAGCATATATGATGCGTGAATGATGTAACAAATTAACAAATTTATCTTAATAAATGACAAGGTGAAAGTGACATGATGGATGATTAACAATGGATAATTTATCAAAAATAAAAATACAATACAAATGATATATATCAAATACGTGGAGAAAACATTACTACTGTTGGAATACGTTTTTCACGCAAGTGCCAGTATACTTGCAGTTATGCTTTGCTTACACACACTATTCTATAACGCAACTGTGGTGGTTACTCGTCTGCAGGGAGGGTGATCGCCTCACTGGATCTCCTCTATATGTCTGGAAGTAGGTTCAATTCAGTATGTCTGAGGCACTCACGTTTAACATCTTTCAGATCTCATTTCATGTCCGTAAAATACAATCGATTCAATTTTGGGCCATATAAATAAATTTTCCGACAGAAGATGCTCGTTTTCGGCATCGATTGTTGTGTAATGGGCGTAGCCTACTCTAAGAAATCGACGACGATGATAATAAAACGGCGCTTAAAGTCCACAAGGGAGGAAGGTTAACCCAGCCTCTACGAGCCCGGAGAATCATTTCCGCGCCGAGGAGAGCAGGAAACTCGCAATAACAATTACGCTGAAATGTAGACGAGGGATTTTAATTTGTAAATTGAACACGGATATACGAATTCTAAGCCAGCAATGTCCAAATTAAACCTCCATCAAACAAAACAAATCGAATGTCAGATTACCCCGTAGTCACGTTTTCGCGGGCGAGATCAACTATTAATTTGATATCCAAAATTAAAATAAGATTAAATATTCAATTCGATATGGAACGCTGATGAATCGATTGGATAGTAGTTGAAGGTGCCAGTTTAGATGTATGATACTGATATGACGTGATTGGTGGATGTGAACCACGCTCACATAACAAGCCCCTCGTATGTCGAGACTAAACCACGCAGACTGGTCTTCTGTTTGTAGGCATCTGGGGCAAAAGACCCAGACCTTTTCTCGACTGTTCGCTTACTAATCACGTTACGTACGCTACCGTACGTTTTTGGTTTTCCATTTATATGGTGAATATTACTGAAAGTAGGTCCAACAACATCTGACAGAATACGTACAGAATGTATCGGGGAATTCTAGAGAGCATTTCTCTTTCCAGCAAACAGACAAGACGAAGTTCCCCCTTGTCATCCCTATCCCAAAACTCCGCAACCCGGTCAGGGATGCTGACGTACATTCCGATCCCTCGGGTGGCCCCGGGGTGGGTGGGGGTGAAACTTGAAAGTAGTGCTTTATGTGCACGACACGATGCCAACACAGCGGTGAATACAGGGGGTGGGGGATTTTTAGGCCTTTCACAATTGCAAATTTGCAACAATTTCCGACTTCGGCAATAGGAGGGCATAGGATCAGCTTTGATCGAGAATTATGATCTCCAATTAAAAGCATAGCATACTGTCAGCCTTCACAGCTTCACTATTTCCTTTTAGTAAATTTAGATTTTTAAACGTATACAAATTTGTAAAAATAAATTCCTTCGGCGATAAGGGCATCTGCCAGTGGCGCAAGCCAGGTTTTGGATCTAGGGGGGCAGGACCTTTTAATGGGGGACGTCGACTCATATTAAGCAGTTTACAAAACATTACAAATTACTAAAGTTTGATAGGTATATACAACACAATAGTACATACATTTTTTAGCTCTCGATCCAATGCAGTAACTCTTACTGGTCATTGCAGCTCGGAGAAGTGCCTGATTTGAGTGGCGATCGACTTTTTTTAATACATAAGGGTTTTTTCTTTTTGGTTTTTCATGTTTACAAATTAAGTTTGTTACCACGTTTTAAATATCAAGTGATTCGGGCCAAGTTTCTCTCAATATTAGCAATGGTATTGGATAAACGACCTTCTGACATGGTTGACCGTGAGTTTGTTTTTAATACCTTGAGTCTGCTGATACTTCTCTCAGCCGTCGCACTGCCTCGGAAAAAGTTTATTTGGATAAACACTTGAAAGAATTCTAATAAGACGAGTGAGCGAAGCGATTGAGGAAATAACGCCACTTGATCGCGGCTTCGACGTGGGACTAATCTGTCGGGTTGTTCAGTCCCATACGGCCGAACGACCAAACAGATTGTGCTGAAACAAACATAATAATCAAATTCCGTTACGATATAAACCTACCAGAAACCATATCTTTTTAAATAGGCTTAAACATGTTTTAGGTTTCTTTTTACGACAATGCTTTTTTCTTGAAGAAGTCATTTTAATCGAATAATTTTGTCAGGCTGTGATTAATGCTGACCAAGGTGTATCGAATCTTGCACGCTCAAGGTTTCCCCTTAAATTCCGCGGGGATATTGAGTAAACCTTGCAATTTTTACTGTATTTCGTACTGGCTATGTTTTCCTTAGAAGTGTATACATTTAAAAAATCAAAACATGTGTATAATGTTTTTAATACAATTATACAATCCAGAAATTTAAAAACAATCTTTCCCGACCGGGGGTTTAAAACCTATGGCTTTCACATTTCGGATATAATGGCGCTTTAGACAACTAGACTATGGGGAAAACGCCAAAGTCGAGTGAGCGAGTCATGTGTTGAGTACCCGGGAACACTTGCATTTAATTAGTATATATTTATTATTATTTTTTTATAAGTTTGATAAAACTATATATATATATATGATAAAAAACAAGGATCTTGGTAAAACCGCGTCGAAAATAAGATGAACCAGGGCAGAACTGGGCGTCCACCGACGTTTCGTCTGTACTACGTCCACACCATGGGGCCAAGTTGAATGATTTTCTTGACTGTGTGTCCCAAACTGCCATCAACATTCTTTATTATCAAGACATCGAGAAAAGCAAGTGAGTCGTTGGATTCTACTTCCATGGTGAACTGAATGTTCGAATGGATACCATTTAGATAGTCAAGAAAATCATTCAACTTGTCCACACCATGGGGCAAGATGAATGATTTTCTTGACTATCTAAATGGTATCCATTCGAACATTCAGTCACCATGGAAGTAGAATCCACGACTCCACTTGCTTTTTTTCGATGTCTTGATAATAAAGAATTTTGATGGCAGTTTGGGACACACAGTCCATAGAAAACCCACCCACCCCAAACCCGGGATCTGAATGCTGCTTCCCACCACCGTCCTTCACAGTTATTTTCAGTGGTTAAACACTCTAGTCACCCGGTCCAGGAACCTTACTGACAAATCTCACTAAAGGGAGAGGAATTTGACAAGTCCGTGAAGCTCTCTCACTCAAGGGTTTACTTGGACCGAGACATAACCAGAGCGTTTAAAACGTGAACTGAAGAAAATCTGAGGATGATATGAGGACAAGGAGAAACCACGGTCTAAAGCTTTTCTTCCATATGTCAAGGGTACCACAGACGTCATAGGTAGAATCCCAATCGTAAGAACATCGAAACCATTTTCTCCACTGACAGAAAAATCAGCTCCTTTTTGAGAAGTGCTAAGGACTCTGTTCATCTGGAAGAAAGAGGGGTTTATGAGGTTCCCCCGTGGCGACTGCGATCAAACGTACATAGGCCAAACAGGCAGAAAGCATAGCAGTGAGGATAAATGAACACTCTAAAGCTGTGAAAGCAGGTGACAAGAAATCAGCCCTGGCTCAAACATGCTTAAAACTTACTCGCATGTGATAGATTTTGACAAAACAAAAAAATATTTCTCCTGTACAACAGCTCAAGCCACGTATTATCCGTGAATCTGTGGAAATTGAGAAAACGGCGAATAACATGAACAAAAGAATGATAGCCCGAGCCTCCCTCTTGCTTGGAAACCTGCACTCATGCCTCGAAATGTAGTCCGTAGACCTATTCAGCCAAAAACCCTCAGAGGTGGTGCAAATTTCAGATTCCATAATTCTAAGCACGAACAACATTTCAAGAGACAACCAATCAGCCCTATGACAAGAAGCCCGGGCTAAAAGGTTTCACTACAGTAAGCTGTGCTATTTTGTTTCTCAATTGCCACCATCCGTATAAATTTTTTTCGATAGACATCGCCACCCCGCACCTTTTCACGATATGACCTCGCCGCCCCGCACTATTTCTATATAACCTCGCCGCCCCGCACCTTCAGCCGAGGCTATAAAGGCGGGCGCTGCGTGCTTGCCAACCACGTGACTCCAACCTCCGTAGAGTCACAGTCAACCTTGAAAATGTCTGACGTAGTACAGACGAAACGTCGGTGGACGCCCAGGTTCTGCCTGGTTCATCTTATTTTCGACGCGGTTTTACCCAAGATCCTTGTTTATCTATGACGGGCCGCGAAAAACCACAACAATCCATAATATATATGAAAAAAATATGTTTGAGGTAAAACTGCGTGTGATGATTTATAATAAATAATATTTTATTACCGACGTTTCACTTGGGTTTCACCTAGCTTTATCAAGGTTATTAAAACAAAAAACAAAATGGAATAACAAAAATAAGTGAAACAAGGGGTTTGTATAACGAGAAATGGACATTCTAGGGCTATTGCAGGCTGATGCTCCACCACCATCTGAAAATGAAACTCGTCCATTAGACCAACTCCGGGGAAAGGGCCCTTGACAAGAAGTAGGAGATAACATACACCGCCTACATGCTGGAGGCTCTCACGCAACTCTCGGTCTAGTCATCTAGATCTGTTTTCCGAGATGGCTGTGTTTTAATTATTGTCATCTTGTACTTTGTTTCCATTTTTTTGTTTTATAACCTTGATAAAGCTAGGTGAAACCTTAGTGAAACGTCGGTAATAAAATATTATTTTATTATAAATCATCACACGCAGTTTTACCTTAAAACATATATTTTCATATCATGTACTGCGAAAGCCTCAAATCTAATATATAGTCCCCCAGAGAGTTAGTTGAAATTCTTACTGATCATTATCGGAAGAAACAAAACAGGCATCACATAAATGTTAGATCTCCACCACCCCACTTAAAGTCATCTAAATATATCAATAAAAAATCCAAATCTAGGCCTAGTTGACTAGCTACACCAACCCATAAAGCCTTAATTGAAACTAATAAAAACACTGATAACAAAACCCCCCACATTAGCCTAAACACACTGACTTTCACACACTCCATAGATATGCCAACAACCATGCCCCTTTTCTTCTATAACCTCTCAATCCCACAAATCAAACCTTAAAAAACAACCAAACAAGAAAAATCTTTCTAAACTATCGGCTAATTAACAATCCTAAGTCTAAACATCCGCTCCATGCGCAATAAAATGGAAAAACTAGAAACTTGATCCATAATAACTCAGCCGACGTAATATGTATACTGAACACTGGCTAGAATCATCAGAAATCAAACCCCCTCTGCATACCAGGGGATCTTTTAACATAAGCATCTATTGTCGACCAACCAAAAAACATGGCGGGGTAGCTATATTTGCGAAACCTCATTTTAACATAGTTCCTTCAAAACTCCAAATTTAATATGCCAGAATTTGATTTGAATGAGGATGTTGTTAAAAACTAACCAATCAAAAATTCTGATTTTTTCAATCATAGATCACCCAAGGGAGATGAAAACCCTTTTTTTTGACAATCTCCGGGAAAAACCCTTTTAAAACAACCAAAAAATTTTAAAAAGCAAAAATTGCTCTTTGCGGAGATTTCAACATTAACATTTTTTAAAAATCTACCGCACAGACACGCCCCCTTTGACATGATCGAATTTTTTAACTGGTTTCCTAAAACACTCCTACTCGTACATTTGGGAAAATAGTGTACCCTCCTTGAAAATATTCACTTCACTGAAAAAAAATCCTTTTATAATACAACTTTTGCCCCCCATTTCAGATCATGAGCCATTCTTCTAGAAAAAATGCAGGGCATTTCTCCCCACAATTTACGAAAGAAGGAAAATTCAAAAAACAAATATAAACCCTTTTTTCCAAAAGTACTCGAGAAAAAGATGGAATACATACTCAACGAAAACGAGCACAAAACCCTTTCAAAATACATTCCTAGGTCTTTAAAATATTTTTCCTAAACTGTCAAAAACAAAAAAACCAGACCCAAGCCCGTGGATTACAAAAGGTTTACGGGGAAAAAAGGAAAACAGTAAAAAGTTTTATCAATGCTAAACTATACCCTCCCATTAAAACCCCTCAGACGATTATAAACCCCTCAAAAAAAACCCACTCCTTCAAACAAAGAAAAAAAAAAAAAACAATTTTTTCCCAAAAAAAATTAAAAAGGCGACAATAAAACAAGAGCATCGGGCAATAATAAAACCCAAAATTTTCAGCCCCAAAACAGTTTTGACCTTTTCGCTAAACAAGAAGGCTCCCTAGTGTCAGCCCAAAAAAATATCAAACTATTTAAATAACTCTTTATAAAAAAGGGGCATTAAAAACGGGCCCACAAATTCATCAAATACGCAATGCCCCCCACAGCAAAAATCCCTAAAAATCCACAGTCAATGTTTTTTTTCGACACCACCCCAACAAAAATTTGCAAAAAATTTTAGATCGTTAGGAAACAAACAATTTTCCCGGGACTGACGATGTCCCACGAATTTTATCAAAATGTTCAAATCCATTTCTATTCCCCTATCATTAAAAATAAAAAAATCATTGAAACTGGTTTTTTCCCTTCAAACTGAAAGAAGCAAAAATTTTCCATTTTTATAAGAAAAAGGGCTCTCAAAAACGACCCAAAAAACTTCGCCCAATTTTTCCTTCTCTCTTCCTTTAAAAAATCTTTGAAAAACCTTTTTTATCCCCGCTTAACCTCTTTTTACATCCAAACCAACATATTCCCCCAAAGCCAACAGGGTTTTAAAAAAGGTAAATCAACACCACAGCTTTTTTTAAATTCTTTCAATATCCCGAGCACTTGAAAAAAGGGGACGTTCCCATGGGCATTTTTTACGATTTAGAAAAGCTTCGCACCATCGATCACTCTATCTACAGCAAATTAGAATCAAGGGGAATCGGGGCCACCCCACCCCGGAATCTCCCTTACCTATCTGCCCGGGTCTAAAAATAGTCGAAACCGCAAACTAACCACCCTTTTCTTTCTAAAAACCGCTGATCCGGAAAAGTGGTTCCCAAAAGGGAAACCCATTTTTGGGACCCCCCCTTTTTCCCCTTTAGTCAACGATATCCCGAATGTTTCACCGCTGGTCCCTAACACAATACGTCGATGATTTCACCATATACTCACAGCAAAAAAAAGGAAAATTTTTTAGCCCACTCTAAAAAATGTCCAACGAAAAGCTTCCTAATGTCACATACGCAAAAAAAACCTCCTTTCTTTTCAACCGTAAAAAAACGGTGTTTTTAAATTTCCACTCAAAAGAAATTGGACCCCCCGAAAGCCTCCTCTTCGCACCCACAAAGAGCTTTTCCCCGCTCGACCCCATCAATTTCCTGGGTTCAATGACTGACCCCTTGATGGACAGACCAAAAAGAGCTGTTTCCCAAAAAGATAAAGGGGGTTGTTTCCTCTCAAAATAAAAGCCCAGTCAACCACAACGTCCTTATTCTCAATACCATGCTCAACCACTCACACATATCGTACGGCTTATTTTCTGGGAAAAACCCCCAAGCATAAGATTTTAGATTACAAAAAAAGGGGCCTTCAATTTAGTAGGAGCCTCTTGGCGTACCTCTGTAGAAATATCTTTCCTACCCAAAAAAAACTTGACCTTAGCAAGTACTTTTAAAACAACCCTTTCAGCAGTCTTTAAAAATCAAACCCTCACCTTTCAAATTAAAAATCAAAAATCATGACCATGATACACGCCAATAAAAAATTTATGTCCCAAACCCCAATACAAGCGTTCTCCAAAGGACCTCATTACCAATGTCTAACAATCACAATCTCTACCCCAGAAATTAAAAAAATACAAACCCTAGACTTTTAAATAACATTTTAAATCATTTCTATAGAGCTTGCTTTTCACAAACTGAATACCTTTACCCGCTGACTTTTAACTTATTTAGTGCGCCCGGACATACAAAAAACCCCCTCCCTAGCTTACACTCAACTTTCCCTTTACATTCCGACACTTTTACGTATGAACATGAAATAAATTTAAAAAAATGCAATCAAGCAAAAATAAGTACTATTTTTTATAGAAAAAGAAGGGAAATATTATGAAAAGTATATTTTATGTATAATTTTTTAAGTTAACAATGTAGTTTATTTTAAACCATAGGCTAGGCTATTTACTTTCTCCATTAAGATTATACTTGTGCAAAAGTACCGTCAAGGTGAAAAAATTATTATTATTATTATTTTATATATATATATTAATATATATATATAAATAATAATGTTTTGGTTCGTTTTTATTGGGCGCGTCAACTGTAAGGCCATAATGCGCCACTTAGCCCATGATAGCTAGGGAGGAAAGACCCCTGCGACTTTATCCAGTAGCCCGGTAGGAGGGGGGAAAAAAGGGGGAAAGTTTTCCGGGGGACCCCCAAAACCTGGCTCACCATGTCTAACAAAAACTTTTGGGTTTTCTAGTATGTGTCACTTTTAAAATTAGGTTTTTTTACCTTTTGCAGAAAGTGTAGAAAAAGCCCCGGGAAAGAGAAAAAATTTTGCCCTCGTCGCCAATAAATTAATAAAAAATGTAATTTTTGTGAAAAAAAATGGGGGGGCAAAAATTTTTGGGGATCTAGAATATTTTTGGATGGTTCTAAACAGGGAAAAATATGAAGAATATTATTAAAATCTTAAAAAGGGCTTCCCGCTGCGTGGGAAAAAAAATCAAGAACTTCAAGTAAAAGACTCCTGAATTGGGCTTTTGAGATGCAATGGGAGAATCTTGGGGAAGTCTCAGAATTTGTTAATTTTTTTTCACCCCTTTTTTCCAAAAATGTTCGCATTCACATAGTCTGCAAAAAACTCTGCTTTTTTATTTAAAATCAAGGAACGCTTTATCAGAGCGCATTTCTGATATTTCTGGGTCGAATGATTTTTTAATTACTTGCCCTTTTAAGTTTATTTTTTAAATTTTGAAAAATAGTTTGACAGAACATTCCCCTTTTAAAATTTCTTTGTGCCAAAACAAGGAGGAAAGTTTTTTATTTTTCATACCAATGGGGATTTTTTGGGACTTTGAAGTGGAAAAATTCAAAAGGGTTTGGGGGCGGGGGGAGCAGCGTCCCCCCTTCCCCCCTTCCCCCCCAAACCCCCCAGGCTACGCTACGGGGTCTGCCACCTCTAGCTTACCCGCGAATAGTTGCCCCTAGAATTTTTCAAAACTAATGAGTAACTTCCCCCCCCCCACACATTCCATTGCAATTCCTTACATTTTAGAATTACTAAAAACTATTGAAGTCGAAGAAGCCACCAAAATCACATCACAAACAAAAACTCGCCCCTCTCCCCTTCGCCCCACGAGACAAGGCTAGATCCGCTCCTGTACCAACAAGGTCTTCGAGATTTTAGGGTTCGTCTGTAATCGACCGTTTTGAGCGAGTCTGCTTGGCTAGTCGACTCGTTAGTCGGAAGTGACGTCATGAAGTTGGCGTCGAAATGTCACCAGCAGCCTAGCAGACATCTGTACTGTAGTTTAGTCTGCTAGTTTAGCACCCGAGCGTAGTTGCCGAAAGTGTATGCTTGCAAGCCTGCTTGTACTTTCTTATACATTTTGTTAAGCGAGCGAAGCGAGCGTTTCCATTTGACTCTGCCGGAAAAATTAGTCACTGGTTTTGTTTTTTTTTTGTTTGTTTGTTTGTTTTTTGTTTTTTTTTGTTTTTTTTTTGTATGTCTCGCCATAACGTTCGAACGGAGGCTCGGATCGAGTTGAAATTTTGACCATCCGCAAGCTTCGTTCTCGATTGAATGCCATTAGTTTTGTGGCAAAATCGTTCAAAAAGTTAAAAAGTTACATTAAAGTTAATCGAAAGTTTTTTTTCAAACTAAACGGCGACAAAATCTGAGATATCCAAATCATTTAGAATGTCCGTCCGGTCACGAATATGTTAATTTTATTTTGATCCGATAAGTAGTGTAGATGGAAATGACATAATAACAAAAGTAACGTTGCCATGACAACGAAAAGACGCGCGAAGTTTCTAATGCACTGCCACCTAGAAGTAACTAGGAAACGCTCAGTTGGACGCGTTGATAAGCGAGCACGTGCTATAGCTAGACCCACATTGCACATTTTTTTAAATTTTAAAATTTGCGACGTTCGCTGTCCACAGGGCCATGTTTCCAATATTATTTATTATTGCCAAGGTATTTGGGTAAACCCGTGTGTAAACCTTTACTTTGTGAACAAAATCCACCGCCATCTAGAGGACCTTGACTCCTTGGGAAAACTATTTGTTGACAAATAATAGACTGCTTCCTCGAAAGTATTTTGATTACTTCTAGGTGGCAGTGCATTAGAAACTTCGCGCGTCTTTTCGTTGCCATGGCACGTTACTTTTGTTATAATGTAATTTCCATCTACACTACTTATCGGATCAAAATAAAATTAACATATTCGTGACCGGACGGACATTCTAAATGATTTGGCTATCTCAGATTTTGTCCCCGTTAAGTTTTAGAAAAAAACTTTCGATTAACTTTAATGTAACTTTTTAACTTTTTGAACGATTTTGCCACAAAACTAATGGCATTCAATCGAGAACGAAGCTTGCGGATGGTCAAAATTTCAACTCGATCCGAGCCTCCGTTCGAACGTTATGGCGAGACATACAAACAAACAAAAAAAAAAAAAAACAAACAAAAAAAAAAACAAACAAACAAACAAAAAAAAAAACAAAACCAGTGACTAATTTTTCCGGCAGAGTCAAATGGAAACGCTCGCTTCGCTCGCTTAATCAACATACTTTCGAGGAAGCAGTCTATTATTTGTCACCAAAGAGTTTAAATAGTTTTCCCAAGGAGTCAAGGTCCTCTAGATGGCGGTGGATTTTATCCACAAAGTAAAGGTTTACACACGGGTTTACCCAAATACCTTGGCAATAATAAATAATATTGGAAACATGGCCCTGTGGACAGCGAACGTCGCAAATTTTAAAATTTAAAAAAATGTGCAATGTGGGTGTGGGTCTAGCTATAGCACGTGCTCGCTTATCAACGCGTCCAACTGAGCGTTTCCTAGTATTATTTGTTTTTCATCTGAGGTAAATCATCTTCCAAAAATGTAGGCCCTTAGGCTCAAGTTTCTTTCCACGCATTTTCTTTTTCGATCTTGTCAATTGTCATTGATGCAATCTTAAATCTTAAACCTCTTATGTTGGGGATGGTGGTGGTGGATGTAGGTATACTAAGGTTTGATATAACTAACTTATTGTATTTAGAATGAAGAATACCTTACGTTGTAGCCAGTGTTGGGGAAGGAACTTTTAAAAAGAACGCTTTCTCGTGAACGCGTTCGTTTTTTGTGAACTTTACAGAGAACTTACTCTTTTTTAAGCGAGCGAAGCGAGCGTTTCCTTTTGACTCTGCCGGAAAAATTAGTCATGGCTTTTTTTTTTTTGTTTGTTTGTTTGTTTGTTTTTTTTTGTTTGTATGTCTCGCCATAACGTTCGAACGGAGGCTCGGATCGAGTTGAAATTTTGACCATCCGCAAGCTTCGTTCTCGATTGAATGCCATTAGTTTTGTGGCAAAATCGTTCAAAAAGTTAAAAAGTTACATTAAAGTTAACCGAAAGTTTTTTTTTCAAACTAAACGGCGACAAAATCTGAGATAGCCAAATCATTTAGTATGTCCGTCCGGTCACGAATATGTTAATTTTATTTTGATCCGATAAGTAGTTTTGATGGAAATTACATTATAACAAAAGTAACGTTGCCATGACAACGAAAAGACGCGCGAAGTTTCTGATGCACTGCCACCTAGAAGTAATCAAAATACTTTCGAGGAAGCAGTCTATTATTTGTCAACAAAGAGTTTAACTAGGAAAACGCTCAGTTGGACGCGTTGTTGAGCGAGCACCGGTACGTGCAACACGACCCGAGTACGACATTCCCATAACGTTACATACCAATAAGTCTTTGAGGTCTTGACCGATTTAGCTGTAAATTTGTAAAATAGGAGAGAATGGATAAAATCCACCGCCATCTAGAGGACCTTGACATCGTTTCTTTGGGAAAACTATTTTACTCTTGATTTCTTCTAGGTGGCAGTACATAGTGACCAGAATTCTTGTGCGACTTTTCGTTGCCATGGTAACGTTACTTTTGTTAAAATGTAATTTCTATCTACACTACTTATCGGATGAAAATAAAATTAACATATTCGTTACCGGACGGACATTCTAAATGATTTGGCTACCTCAGATTTTGTCGCCGTTTAGTTTAAAAAAAAAACTTTAGATTAACTTTAATGTAACTTTATAACTTTTTGAACGATTTTGCCACAAAACTAATGGCATTCAATCGGGAACGAAACTTGCGGATGGTCAAAATTTCAACTCGATCCGAGCCTTCGTTTGACCGCTATCATGAGCCAAAAAAGCTGTGCGACTTTCCGTTGCCATGGTAACGGGACTTTGTTATAATGTTATTTCCATCTACACTACTTATCGGATCAAAATAAAAATAACATATTCGTGATCGGACGGACATTCTAAATGATTTGGCCACCTCAGATTTTGTCGCCGTTTAGTTTTTAAAAAAAACTTTCGATTAACTTTAATGTAACTTTTTAACTTTTTGAGCGATTTTGCCACAAAACTATACAGCAACCCGCTTAGGTGGTATGTACATGTGTGCAAAATTTCAGGTTGATCAGAGAAACGGTGCGACCTGTATCGAAGCAGTAACAGAAAAAAAAAAAAAAAACAAAAAAAAAAACAGACATTTGAGCCATAAGAGTCAAGTGGAGACGCTCGCTACGCTCGCTCAATTAAATAGTTTTCCCAAGGAGTCAAGGTCCTCTAGATGGCTGTGGATGCAATGTGGGTCTAGCTATAGCACGTGCTCGCTTATCAACGCGTCCAACAGAGCGTTTCCTAGTTTAAATAAATGAACTTGAACTTTTAAAAGTTCTTTCCGAGAACGAACTTTTCAGTTTTAGAAAGATCATTTGAAAGTTCTTTCCGTGCGTCGAGCAGCCGTCGACTCGCCGCCGTCGACGCTTAAAAACAATAACAAATCGTTGTTCTATCGTAGGCCTAAGTATCTGCCGTAATTTTAACAGCTGGTCGACGAGAATGTAGTACAAATCATCAACACGATCAAAGACAGCTCAACACTTTCGTAAGACTCAAACTCGCGAGTAGTTTGGTACTCGAACACCTCTAATGTTTTTCCTCGTGTTTTTCTTCATTTTACGCCAGCCTTTAATGAAATAGTGATTTTTTTACAAAAGAACTTTTAGAAGAACTTAGTTCATATTTTAGACGAACTTGAACTTTTCAAAATTTTAGGTTATAAAAGAACTTGAACTTTTTAAAAGTTCATTATTTGAGCTGTGAACTGAACTTTTAAAAAGTTCATTTTAAAAAAGAACTGACCCAACACTGGTTGATACTGTATTACCTACTTCAATGGTACATTTAATCAATGCTATAGTTTAGGTCGTAAATAAATTGATTAAATTTGGATAGGTAGACTTTTCATGATAGTTATGTTGACGGCGTTGTCTGCTCGCACGTCTTGCAGCTGTAATGTGTTAGCATCAATATGTATGTTTAATCTGTTAGATAATAATTTATTGATCACTATTGATACATTCTTTATTATTGAGCGAGCGTAGCGAGCGTCTCCACTTGACTCTTATGGCTCGAATGTCTGTTTTTTTTTTCTCTGTTACTGCTTCGATACAGGTCGCACCGTTTCTCTCATCGACCTGAAATTTTTCACACATGTACATACCACCTAGGCGGGTTGCTGTATAGTTCTTGAACAAAATCCGATCGTTGGTTATAAAAAATAAAAAATAAAACAAATAAATAAAAAAATAAAAAATGTTCCGATTGTTATGAAATTTTGCAGGGTCAATAAGTACAACATTCTCTCCTATTTTACAAATTTTCTGCTAAATCGGTCAAGACCTTAAAGACTTATTGGTAATCATAATTCGAAAAATGATGTTGTTCCGATCGTTATGAAATTTGTCAAGGAGGCAGTGAAGAAACAAAGATACACTTTAGAAGGCATTTCGATTATTACATTGTTGTCTCGTGGCGTCTTTCAATTCAGCGATCAACAACAACATTCGAAGTTTTCGTCTTTTAAAGACTGTTATCTGATAAATTGGACATTATGGGAATGTCGTACTCGGGTCGTGTTGCACGTACCGGTGCTCGCTCAACAACGCGACGGGACTTTAGCGTTTTCCTAGTAACTTAATACAATTAAACACTTGCCAGTAACAGTCTGTTCCCACTTCAGTGGGTAGCCATTATTGGCCTCTCGTTGCATTGATTGCCCCTGCAGCTACTACGACATAACTAGCGCTAGGAGTAGTTCACTGGAACTCTCGTTTAATTCCCAACAGTTGGCTAACTGCACAACAACAACAACAACTGACAATCAGCTGTCAGTTCACCAGTTGTAAGTACACACTTATTACCATTACAGCAGCTGAATGTTGCGCCTGCTTGCCGCACGTTGGCGGGAGCGCTAGTGGCGCGGCGCGTATATCTTTTTGTCCCACAGACAATGACTAACCGGTTCCCACTCGAATACCGAAGTTAAGCAGCCTTCGGGCGTGGTCAGGGGTAGAGTGGGTGACCGTTTATCCCAAACTCGCGTATACCGCTGGCTAGAGCAGATGGAGGATTCGAGAGCTAGTGTAACGGCTTCGTTCTCCTCGACGTCTGTTCGACAGTCCGGGTTAGTGGAGGAACTTATATGACTGTCAAGGTTACACCGTCCTTTCGGATGGAACGTTGATCCGTTGGTCACCTTGGAACTTTTTGAAAAGAGTAGGCTACATGCCGGTACCGGGTTTCCCCTCCTCCCTTCTGTTCATACTTCATCCTCACATATCACCACTCATCGTCTCGAATTGCCAAAGTGCATTAATATGAGACGTTGAGCAATGTCCAATCAATCAATCAATCGAGCTTTAAGCGCGCGACTGTGATGCGGGCGGTCCGGGTTGAAATCCCATCGAGACCGGAAATCCGGATTAAAGGTTTTTTTATGGGGTTTTCCTCAGTCGTTAATGCGAATGCAAGGGATTAAGTCCTCTTAAACAGCCCCCGGACATCCCTTCACAATTGTCCTATCCGCAACATAGGCTATACCTAGTTGGACACCTGGGCCCCGATTCATGTACATTTTTATCCCGGTATAAGCAGAGTTAGGTGGTATAAGTGCAATATAACTCCGAATCCAATTCATGAAGACTTATCCCGCCTCGCACGGGGATAAGAAAATATGTAAACAGATGGCGGACATTTTAAATGTTGCGTCTATGTTTAAAACGAGAAGAGTTGTCATAACTCTCATAAAACAAATCAGAAACCGTCCCGGGCCTAGGCCCAGATGTAGAAAATTATTCATAATACAACAGTGTAGGCCTAAAGTTCGATTAGGCTATAGGACTAGATAAAATTTATACTAACATAACACGTTTGACAAGCCCTTGGCCTCTCCTAGGCAACCCTAGGCCAGCACGACCTTGTTTTGATACACATCCCGCACAAATAACTAGTTTTGATTACCAAAAGCCTAATGCAGATAAACAATGGTATGATAGTCCTAGGCTATTCCAAAATTTACGGCAATAATACGCCTTTTCTTTTCTTTTAATGATCTCACGCAATCTTCTGTCAATAAATAAAAATGTAAAACAAAAGATGGTGCAAATTTTTAGTGTTCTTTTGCAAATCTGCTGATTTACATGGCTGTGGAATGCAGTGGAAAAAACATTTGTTGTACTTGTTGTTGGATTGAAAATTTCTGATTGGATGAGAGTTGCTCAGACTTAACCAGGCCTTATCCTGCCATGTCCTGCATTATACCGTCCTTATACCACTTATACCCGGGATAAATGTACATGAATCGGGGCCCTGAAGAGGGGCATGAATTGCACCCTGGGCAGGCTTCTCACATTATTAGCTCAATTAAAGTCACAAATTCGTACTACAAGAAGGTGCTCATGTTTCTAAACTAGGAAAACGCTTAAGTCCCGCCGCGTTGTTGGATGAGCGTAATTGGTGCATTAAGCTGCCATGTGTTATGCGGATTTTCTGTTGTTCTGTGAAAAAATTATTACTAAGTTCATTTTTTTTAAATTAAAATAAATTAAATAATAAATAAACTTAAATTTTAATTTTTTTTTAATTAATCGTAATTTTAAAAAAAGAAAAAAATCGAAAAATTGGGATTTTTAGAAGAAATAATTATTCGATTGCGCTCGAATTTCACACGAATAAATAAATTAATAAAATTAAGGTTCTGTGAAAAACTTATTACAATAGAATCAAGCATGTAGGTGTAATAAGTAAAACAATTGTCTGAAAAAAGATAAAACCCCAAAATTTCTATTTTCATGAAAAATAATTTTTCGATTGCACTTAAATTTCACACGAATATCTTAATTCATAAAATTAAGTTTCTGTGAAAAAATCATTAAAATCGGATAAAGCATGTAGTTGTTATAAGTAAAATAAATTTTCAAAAAAATCGAAAAAAATCGTAAAATTGCGATTTTCATGAGAAATAATTTTTCGATTGCGCTCAAAAATGTGGCAGTTCTAAGTTCTGAGATTTCGAAGGCCTCCATAAAATTTCATCGCAAATGGAGTATCGGTTTTACCCGGAACGTGTTAACAGCGAAAAAAATACAGAAAGAAAGAAAGAAAGAAAAAAAAACATTCCGGATTTTTTTCTCCAGTGTAGTGAAATGGAATCTTCGCTTCGCTCGCTACGCTCGCTACGCTCATCCAACTACTAAACTGCAACAAGAAGACAATGATTTGAGTAAGTCTGATCTCCGATCGAATCAAACACTACAACCAACTAGTGTCCGACACCAGAATGCAAGCCGTTGCGACTTGTGTGTGCAAGCAAAGATAACATTGAAACCGACAGGCCACGGCCTTTAGCCGGCTGCCTTACCGGAGACGGAGGCCTAAACGTGCCGGGCTACGTGCGCAAGCACCTTGTCATTTGATTACATTGAAGTCGGCATCATTGCCGTTGACCGCGTCGGGCAGGGCTACACATGCTTAGCTGTAAGCAGGCTAGCATAGAACAGGCTAGTTGTTAGCAGGCAAGCAGGTGGAAATACATTTCAGATATAAGTCTCATTTTGTATATGCTTTACACGTTTGTTTTCGTAAAAATAAAAGTGTCATCCTAATAGAAACACAACTAGACATTTATAAAGAGCAACCAATCAACACTTCATAGGCATAGGCGTGCGCAGAGATTTTTCAATGGGGGGGGGGGGGTACAGGACAGAGGTAAATATAGGTATACGCGTTTCCAAGCAAAGGGGTTGCTACCGGGTGGCGAAAAATGCAACTGTCCGATCAGTGATAGTCGGAGGAGCGCGCTATGTGCTTACCTGAAGAACACATGCATTCATTTTTGTCATTATAAATATGTAAATCACAGCATTGTCGTTGCTCTCCCAAAATGTTGTAATTGATGATAATAAAAAGCATGGGGTCCCCCAAAATATAAAATCGTCTCCAATAGGGGGGGATTCGAGCCCAGCCCACCAAAATAATTACTATTTTCAACCTTTGCCCCATGCACCAAAGACACCGAGGTGGCATTTGTACCATATTAAAATTTCTCTAATTGTAATATCATAATAAATCTTTGGTTTTTAAATTGGGGCTATATACTAAATAAGGCTAACGGGGGTCGAAAAATAAAAATCAAATTAAAACCGTCAGAATGTTCACAACTCAAAGAAAACCACACATACGTAACAAAACGAACCTACTACCCCTCGGTATCGAAAAGCTTCGTTGGATATTCTCTAAAAAAATTATACTTCGAAAAATACCATTTAATAAACAAAACATCTCGCGATGGGTCCCTTTAAAGTGAAAACGATTTCTGATTCATTTGGAAAGAAAATATTAATTAAGAATAAAAAACTGTTTCAAGACTAAAATCACTCAAATTTGAATTTAACTCTCTTAGGGGAAACCTGGTACTAAAGTCTAAATTGCCAACCAGTTCACAACACCCTCCTATAACTCACCAAGACCCACAAATTGGAAATCGACAACAGCGAAACAAACTCCTGAAATCAACTATAAGTTTTACTAGATCTAGGTATATTACAACAGAATCAACGGTTAATAAGTTGTCGCGATGGGGGTGGCCTCCCCCCTTTCATTTTTTTATTTCTTTTTTTGCTATCAACAGTTTAAGACTGCTTTGCATGTCAACTGCAAGTAGTTTGCATACTGCCCAAATTAGACTCCCCATTTGCAACGACCGTTTGACATTACCATTTTTGCATACGCCCTTAGACATTGCCACTTTGCATACGCCCATTAGACATTAACCACTTTGCAAAATGCCCAAAAAGACTTACCACTTTGATACTGCCCGTTTGACATCACCCCTTTGCATACTGACCAATTGAATGACCACTTTGATACTACCAATTAACTTCCCATTTGCATACTGACCGTTTAGCATCCCCCATTTTGCTACTGCCAATTAGACATTGCCACTTAGCTTTGACCAATTAGACATTAGCCACTTTGTACTGCCCAATTTAGACATGAACCATTTTGCTATGCCCAAATTGCATTACCCCCTTGCATACAAAAAAATTGACATTAGCCATTTGCTACGACCATTAGACATAACCTTTGCATTGCCCAATTGACATTAGCCATTTAGCATACTGACCAATTAGACTTTAGCCATTCATACTGACCATTAGACATGAACCATTTTTGCTACTGACCAATTAGACATAAAACCACTTTGCATACGACCAATTAGACATTAACCCTTTGCATACGGGACCGATTGGGCATTAGCACTTTGCATAAAACCCAAAATTACGATATGGCCTTAAAATTTAAGTGAAAAATTTTCTTATATGACTTATTAATAATCAAGTAGTTTTTTCATTTAAAAATATTAATTGTGATTAATTTGATTTTAAATAAACTAGATGAGAGCTGGAAAAGTCTCTAAATTCTAGGCTATTCAAGGTAGTCGAAGCTCTCGGGGCCGGGGTTAAAGGGAAACACCTGCAAGGTAGGGTTTCAGAAAAGATTTTGATGTAAACAAGGCTTAAAAAGGAAAAGTAAGTCGACGATAGACATCCGTCTGGGGGTAGTATGGGGGGGTTTTGGGGGGCCCGCGGGCTCCCGACAGTAGGTCGCGCCAAAATCATCCGCAAGAGCGAACACAAGATAATTGGCGATGTTATCGGATTTTCCCGGGTATGGAACTGCGTGGTTGTAAGAGTAGAGATCCCCCTAAGGTAGGGGCGATTTAACGGGATCACCCATAGGGCATATGTCCAGGGGTATTGCCATAAAAAAAACCAGTCCAAGTTGAGGTTGCTTCAACCATAAAATTTGGGTCGTTCCTAGTAAATAAGATTTCGATGGAGGGGGGGTTTTTTTCTACGCAAGTTCTGCAGGGAATGTGGGGAACAAAGAGAGTGGTAAAAAGACGGGGGTAGTGGTGTGTGGGTTTTTTGGGGCCCCCAAAGTGGACGTGTTGGTCGTGGGGTGGCCTATGGGGCGTGTGGATCAATTTGTGAAAGGGGAGGAACTACCTGTGCCTAGGAGATTGATTCGGTAAATGCTTTTTTAGATGAGTGCCTATGGTACGGGACATATAACTCATGTTAGGAAGATTGAGTTGTGGTGAATAGGATCAGTGTGGCGGATATAGGAGTTCAATAAGGCAAAATAACCCAAAGTGTGTTTTTATTTTCATTAAAATTGAGGTTCATCTACGAACTTTTTTGTACTTTTGTAGTGTCTACTGACCAAAATATCACTGAGGTTTTCATCTACAAAATTTTTGTTTTTGTTGTGTTACTGCCTATATCTACGGGGTTTCCCTCTCAAACTTTTTTGTATTTTTTTATTGTCTTGACCATATTCTACGTAGGTTCATTACAACTTTTTGTATTTTTGTATGTGTCTCTGACCTAATACTACGTGAGGTTCATCTACGAACATTTTGTATCTTGTATTTGTCTACTGACCATATTCGACAAACATTTTTATCTTTATATGTGTCTAGCCCATATATCGACGAATTTTTTTTGTATTTTGTAGTGTCTATGACCATAATATAAAATAAAGTTTATCAAAAAACATTTATCACAAAGACAATCACCGTACGCAAGAAACAATCATTAACTCTTTTGATTACAATTACCTCATTTAAAAGACTACATTCAAGTGCCGACCGTCTTTCAAGAAAAAAAAGACAGAATTGCGGAGTGTATTGAGAAAACCCAACGGGCCGATCACCATGAACATTAGCAATTTTCAGGAAGTTTTCTACGCATAAAGATTACTTTTCCCCAGTCAAATCCCCAAGAATCCCCCAATAGTGTGCATAAACGTCAAAAAAAAAACCCATACTAAAGGATTACGTAAAAGACCTCAAAAACGCTAATCCCTGCCCAAATGCATTTTCTTTAAACACAATATAATTTTGTAAACTTGTATATCGTATTAGTCTGTCGCCTTTATTAAATTTTAACGAGCTCGTGGGTAGGATGTAAAACCAATGTTCGCATAGTAACCGTCAATAGGAAAAGATTTTGTAAAACTTTAAAATCCCTACATATGTGTAGTATAAAAACCAGTCCGCCCCCTTACGTCACAAACCCATATCATAATATTTACTGGAAGTAAATCAGGGGGGACGGGGACTCAGAGTGACCCCCGCGGGGTAGGTGGGGTATAATTAAGGAAGAATTAGACCTGAGAACATAAAAAAAATTTAAATTTTGTTTTTATTACAATCATTTAATATTAATGATTTTCTAATTTTGGAAAAGGGGTTTTTTGTGTTCGAGGATTGAGCTAGAAAAATTACTACGAAAATTTGTGAGATGGGTTCCCAAATCCGGGCAACGAAAAGGGTCTGATCGCCAAAATGTGTCACCCGAACGTGGGCCCGATTTTGAACTACGACCCGAGAGTTTTTTTAAATTTACCCATTTCAAATTTAGCGTGATCGCAAAATGTGCTGCCGAAATAGAGGGGTTTTGATTATAAATACGACCACGAGATTAAGAAAAGGTTGAAAACATTTTTGGGCGCCCTAACAACCGGTAGAGACAATTAAAATCATAAAAGAGATTTTTTTTCAAGATAGTAAAAATGTCAGAAGAGCAGAAAGAGCCGACCATGTGGGAATTGATGGAGTTCATGAAAGGGGAATTTAATAGACAGGCAGAAAGATTCGACGCTAAATTGGAAAAACAGGCAGAGGAAAATAATAGACGGGCAGAAAGATTCGACGCTAAATTGGATCAACTGGCAGAGGAAATGGATAGAAATCATGAGGAACTATTACAAGCCATAAGTGGATGGGGACAGGCATTGAATATGGAAAAACAGATTTTGGGAGATAATGAAGTAATGGTGAGATGATAATATAAGAAGGGGGAGTAGTTGTTGTGGTAATAGTCGACACATAGAGAGGGGAGGAAAGGTGTCCGATAGAAATAAAAGCTAGTGGAGGAGAGAGTTAATTTTATGATAAGATTTTAAAGGGACGTGAAAATGTTTTGGAATTGTAGGGGTGGAGATGATCAGGTGGATGAAAAGGGAAAAGTTTGGTTTTTAAAAGAGTATGGTGAAAAATTTGTTTGAAAAGGAAGTTGGAAGTGTAGTGCTGAAAAAAGCAAGGAGTAAAATTGTTTGGAATCGGGAAAGATAAAGGGTTAGTGAGGGAAAAGGGGGGCTAAAAGTCATAATGAGGACACATTTGTAAAGGGTGAAAAAAGGGGGTAGACCCTTAGTGGGGGAAAAGACAGTTTAGTGGGGTTAACGAAGAGATTGGAGTAGGAGTAAAGGAGAACCAGTTTAAACCCATAGTGGTAGGAGAATAACTTGTCGGAAAAGAACTAGGAGGGCCTAGCGGGGGGTCGTAAAAAAGTTGGGGCGGGTTTTGTTGGCGAGATTTAAAATGAAAACTCAGTAAGGGTGACAAGGGGAGAAAACTAAAGTTAAAAGAAAAGGTTAACATAAAACAGTGAAATGTAAGAAAGATTGCGGGAGCAATTAGGATAGGTTTATGTAAATGTTCATGTTAATTTAAAAAAAAAAACAAAACAAAAACAAAAACAAAGATATATAGTAGTTAAGATTAAATTTAAAAAAATAGGATAAAAAGAACCTTAAATTAATGCTGATAGGTTAGGCTCACTGGTCAAAACTTTTAACTGTAAGGAGTATATTCATAGCAAGGGGGGGTTGTTTCCCCAGAAAAAAGGTTCAAGGGGGCGATAGGTTATAAAATCTCTTACGGTCAAAAAGTCCACTAAGGTCTGCAAGGAGCATTTTGACCTATACGGGGCCCCTAAATTTTGCATTTTAGCAGGTAAAAAGCTATGGTTTGGGCACGGAGGGAGGGGGGTTAAAAGGGGGATTTAAGTGGTCAATCTGAAAAACCCCATAGAACCCTAAAATGCCACATACCTATAAAGTACATGAAAGGGCTAAAAAAAAAAGTTCTGGGACCAAAATGTAAAAAAAGGGAGAGAAAAATTAAAAAAAATCAAGGGTGTGCTATTGTTAACGGGAACAATGCCGAGACGGTTAATTTTTCTATCTAAATCGTAAGGAAACAATGTAATTTTAAGTACCAACCATTAAGAAGCAAAAAAGGTTCAAAAAAAGGTTTTGTTGGTGTTTATAAAAAAATTTTTTTAGGGAAAAAGACTGTCAATTAATAATTTTTTTAATTTTTTTTGATTATTTGCCCCTAAAATGCAAAAATTTTAGACGATAAGGTAGGATTAAAAAGGAGCGATAAGGAAATGTAAGATTTGCTTTGAAAAAGGAATTTGATTATCTGGGTCAAGCACTCAATGGGAACTGGAATCGATGATTGCTAGGGGATTAGTGCACTAATTGATTCCATGATGATTTATGTCTGCATTGATGAAAAGAGAGGGTTCACCGAGGTAATTGATTGAGTAAAAGATAACTCTTGAGCTCTCCGAAATTTTTAGGGATGTCATTAGTGAAGAGACGGATGTTAATCTTATTTTGTTTATTGTCAGGGAGGGGGATGCCGTGATCCGGGCCCACCTTTTCTCTATTTTTTTTATTTCAATTCGAAATAAATTGCAATCATTAGCTTTCCGAGTAAAGTATATTGAATTTTTTTCTGTTGTTGTCTGGGAATTCCGGGGAAATTTCCGCAGTATCAGCGCATAAAGGTTAGAAGGAATGTGAGGGGAAATTAATGGGGTCAAAACACTTAAAAAAGTTGTCGGGACCCATTTAGGCAGTATCTTGAACTAGGATGTGAAGGGAATAAAAGCAATCTGACGGGGGGTCTTTTTCGCTAATCTTTGATCAATACAGTTAGTAAGGTATAGGATGAGGCTTGAATGAATGGGGAGAGAGAGAGAGAGAAATGGTCAAAATGGTCAGCTGTGCGGAAAAGCGTCGAGGAGGTGGGGGTGGGTTTACGTTTCCGGGTGAATCCCGGAAAAGCAAGTTGTCACCTTTCAGGGGCCCGGGAGTGGACCTGATGGCGGGATGAGAAGGGGTTTCTGTTGTGAATGTAAAAAACCTTACGCAAAATCAAAACCCATAGTCGGGGCCACTTAAGGTCAAAATAAGTCCATTCAAGTCAAGTTTTTATCGTTTAGGGCTTAGAATTTTTCCCAAAAAAAAAAGTTTAAATTTTTTTGTTTTTTGGGGGGGTTGTTTAAATGAGATTGTCCGCAACAGAAGGAAGAAGTTTAAGATTTAGGATTCTATAATGGACTTTGAAAATTTTTATTTTTTTTTTTGGTTTAAAAAAAAAAAGGGAAAGGGGGAGGATAGGGAAAATTTTAAATAATTATTGATTTTGCATTTTCCTAGGGGGTATTGTCGCGATAGGGTGGCCTACCCCCCTTCCTTTTTTTTTTTTTTATTTTTATTTGCATATCAAAAGTTTAAGAGCTGCCTTTTCATGTCAACTGAAGTAGTTTAGCATACTGGCCAATTAGACATCGCCACTTTCATACTGACCCTTTAGAATTTTTACTTTGCAACTGACCGTTAGACATTTTGCCCTTTTCATACTGACCAATTAGACATTAAACCCTTTGTACTGCCAATTAGACATTTGCCCTTTGCATACTGACCGTTTAGACACAGCCCTTTGCATACTGACCAAATTTGACATTGCCACTTTGAACTGACCCAAATTTGACATGAAACCCCTTTGCAAATGACCAATTTGACATTAAACCCCTTTTCATACTGCCGATTTGGCATTAGCCCTTTTTCATACAAACCATTACGATATGGCCTTAAATTAAGGTAATAAATTTTATATGACTTATTAACTAATCAAGTGTATTTTCAAATTTTTAAAACAAAATTTAATTTTGATTAATATTGATTGTAATAAAACTGATAAAAGCTGGGGAACATCTCTAAATTTAGGCTGATTTCAAGGTATCGAAACATCTCGAGGGCCGGGGGTTAAAAAGGGGAAACACCTGCAAGCTACGCAGTTTAGAAAAAGATAATTATGTCAAAAAGGGCTTATGAAAGGAAATAAATCACGATAAACATCCGTTGGGTGGTGTATGGGTGTGTCTGGAGGGGCCGAGGGTCACCGACAGTAGGTCGCGCCAAATCTCTCGCAAAAGCGAAAACCCGAGATAAATTGGCGAGTTACGGCTTTCCGGTATGGAACTGGTTTGGTTAAGAGTAGAGATCCTCCTAAGGTAGGGGCGGTTTAACAGGAGATCACCCTAGGGGAATGTCCAGGGTATTCCAAAAAAAACCATCTCAAGTTTAGGTTGCTTAACCATATAATGGTCAGTTCCTAGTAAACTAAGACTTCGAGGAGGGGGGTTGTTTTTTACGCAAGTTCTGCAGGGGGAAAAGTGGGGAACAAAAAGGGGTGGTAAAAAAACGGTGGTATGGGTGTGGGTTTTCTTGAGGTCCCAGGTGGACGTGTTGGTGTGTGGGGGCCTATAGGGCGTGGGTCAAATTGGAAGATGGGGGCAACTACCTTGCCTAGGAGTATATTTGGTAAAATGCGTTTTAGATGAGTGCCCATGGTACGGGACTAGTAACTCATTTAGGAAGATTAAGTTTTCGTGTGAAAGGGTCATGTAAGGGAAAAGGAGTTAATAAGGGTAATAACAAAAGTGTGTGTTTATTTTATTAGAATTGAGGTTTATTACGAACTTTTTTTACTTTTGTATTGTCTACTGACCTAAATCTCGTGAGGTTCATCTACGAACATTTTGTTTTTGTAGTGTTACTGACCATAATATCTACGTGAGGGTTTCTACGAACATTTTTATCTTGTATATGTGTCACTGACCATATATCGACGAACATTTTGTATCTTGTTTGGGGTCTACTGACCCCTATATCGACGAACATTTTTTGTATTTTTTATGTGTACTACCCCTAATACAACGTGAAGTTTATCTAAAAACATTTTTCATCAAAAACAATCACCGTACGCAAAAAATCTTAACTCTTATTGATTACAAAACCTCATTTAAAAAAAATCATTCAAGTGCCCACCGTCTCTTCAAAAAACAAAGACAGTAAATTTGCGGAGTGTATGTGAACTTTTCCCATACGGGGCCGATCACCATGAAAATTAGCAATCTTTTAGGGAAATTTAACTACGCATAAAGGATTTACGTACCCACGTCCAGATCCCCCAAGAATTCCCCCCAAAATGCTCTCATCAAAGTCAAAAACATTACACCCCAATCAAAAGGATTACGAAAACCCCCATAAAGGCTAAATACCTGTCTAAATGACAGTTTTCATTAAACCCCAATATAATTTTTTAAAATTTGTAGTGCTGTATTAGTCTGTCGCCATTATTCAATTTAAAGAGCTCGTAGGTAGGATGTAAAAAAAAAGTTGCCATAGTAACCGTCAATATGAACCGAATTGTGAAACGTTAAAAAGCCCCATATGTGTAGTATTAAACCTAGTCACGCCCCCCTTACGTCACTAAACCCTTGCATAATATTTATGGAAGTGAATGCGCGGGGGCGGGGGCTCAGAGGTGACGCCAGCGGGGGTAGGGAGGGTTTCTATTAAGGGGAAAATTTGACCGAGAACTATAAAAAAATATTTTTGTTTAAACAATCATTTAAATTTAAAAAGATTTTAAATTTGGGTTAAGGGGTTTTGGTTCGAGGACTAGCTAGATAAAAAAAAATTGTAAATTTTGAGATCGGTTCCAATCCGGGGAAAGACGGTTGACGCACAAAGTTAAACCAGAACGGGGTGATTGCATGACACAAATGAATTTCCTTCATTTTACAAGGAATAAACTTCAGTTCAAAAACCTACCTATCATAATGATGTCTAAAAGCAAAAAGGATATCCGTTAAATCCTCTTGGTCTGATGGACAACAGTAAAGGTTTCCCAAATTTATGGAAAATAATTGTTAAAAAACTTAATTTAAAAACTCTCACAAATGATCATGACTCCCCTCGAAACCCCATGAAATCGAAGAAGTCCGACGAATAGGGCAGTAACTTGCTGCGGATTTGTAGACTGTCGTAGTCATAGAGAAATAACCGGGGAAAGGGGGAAACCAATGTTAAAAGCGGAACCGAAAAATTGTTTAAAAATTCGGAAGATTAATTCATAGAAAGCGCCCCAACATTTTAGGTCGCGACAGAATGATCTTCCAACTATCAAGTAACAACTGCGAAACCGTGACACGCTTGGACATCTAGGCTTTTCGTGGCGCCGGGGGGGGTTTTCCGTTTTTTATTCATGGTTTTGTTCATGAAAATTGAAAGAAAGTTAAAAGTGCGTGAAGAGAGTTCCACTAACATTTTTATTATTTCTTTCAACGAATTCGGGATTTTGGAGACCTATTGGGCTTAAAATGTTCTCAATTCCGATATTGCAAAAACCACCACTACCTAGGTCTGGGCCCAAAGGCCTGCTTCTGGGCCAGTTTTTTTCAGTACACCCCTTTTTATTCGAACTAAGGGTTTTTACAAATGCCTTGGGCGCTGAAGAGTTTTTTTAGAAACCTCAAAAACTAAAAACTTTTTTTTGGGCACAAAAAAAAAACAAAAACAACACAAATAGAAAAGACTGACAGCGGGCTGGAACTAAACCAAAAAGAAATCCCTATTACTCCTTCTCGCGCTCGGGGTAAACATCCCCGTTACCGCCCGTTCCATGGTTACAGTCTCGAGGGTGCTTTTTTTTTCTGTGAATTAATTTTCCAAATTTCTTGGAAACAGGGTACCGATGGCCCCGCTCGGCATGTTTGTTACCACTCCCTGGTCGTATCTTGTATTAAAATCCTGTCTTGAGTTCGTATCCCGGGGTGTGATTCCTCTTTAGTTTTAAATTTCCCTTGATATTGTTTGAGCGGTGATAAAAATTTCATATTTTTATCGTTCGGATAAATCAACCCGACCGTACGTTTTTAAAATTTCACACTTGCCCGAAAAGCATTCCCAAATAAAAAACCCAAATTTTTTTTTTATCTCCCCGGAAACTGTCAGACGGTCAAAATGTAAACACGCCTACTTTTATCGGCCCAGTTCTGTCCCACCCCTCTTTTTACCAAAACACTTTGTTTGACTGGTGGCCACCCCTGGTGGTATATACTTTAGGTGATTTTACTGCCAGAATTCGTGGGCGCTTTAAAGCACGCAGTGAGGCGGGCGCCGACAGAAGGCCCCGGGCGTGTCAGGGGTAGCACGTGACATAGAACTTACAAGATGGCGGCCTTGGGGGGCCCAAACAGATGGCTCGAAATTGGAAAATTTGAATGTTCCCCTACGGATCTATGACGGGGCCTTTAATAAAATTAAAAACCCCCGCCATCTCTCGAGGTATTAGAGTCGAAAGAATTTTGGAAAAAATTCTTTATCGACTTTTTCGTCAGTGACTCCACCCGCCCTCGCGACCTGGCGGGTTTCCCTCTGAACTGCGTGCATTAAGCGACCACAAAAATAGCATTGCTGGTACGCAAGTGAAATCACCTAAAAAAAAAAAATATACCACCATGGGTCAGACATCACGAATTTTTCCGAGTTCTTATTTTTGATGTTTTCTCAAGCTCTTTGCAATTAAAAAAGCCATTTTATTTTTCAAATAATCTGATTTAGGGATTTCAAAAAAAAACCAATTTTCAAAAACAAACCCCTGCCCAAATATTAATGGTAAATAAAATGTTCCTTATATGTTCCCTTTTTTGGATTCATAAACGATATTACCTCGCCCCATTTCCTTTTTTTAATATTCAATTGTATTTCGTTGTAATACAACCACCAAAAATTTTTTGCTTTTCGCATCCAAAATTCCCGGCTACGCGAATATAATCTTTCTCGATTGTTTTAAAACCCCAAATAAATCTCGGCCCTTCGGCTATTAATGATTCTAACCCTTTCTGGTTATCGATGCTGTATTTTATCAAGTCCGTAGGTTATTAATATGCTCCTAAGGCATGCAAAAGTTCGTTTACTCACGTATCCCTGGGCTAGGCTAGCCTTATAAAATGTACCTCGGTTGGTTACCGTTCTCGTTGATTTCTTGTATTTCTTCTTGGCAGATCGCCGTTCGTTTTCGATTATCACTTTCGCGGATTTTTAACACGCGTTTCCTATATCCAAAGTGTTCTTTCCTAGTCCACTTTCTCTAAGTTTTACGCAACGCCTCGAATCGCCCACGAACACGACCGATTTCCAACTCCAACTCTCAAAGTTCTCCCTGCACACTGCAGACAAAAGCCGCTCTCAACAATCCAAATACGATCGTAGCGTTATGATAACCAATCAAAGACCAGCACACAGCGTCATTAATCTGAACTAGGTCCAAGCAAATGTCCGGGTGACGCATCATGCGAAAATGACGAAATATGACCTTGGCATTTTCTAGAATTTAATAAAATAGATTGACATAGATTTTATATTAAAATTGTTATACTTAAGTGAATCACATGATTCTTTTTATGAAATAAAATGAAATTTTCTCTAGTTTCTGATTTAAATCAAACCCTTTCTGTATTATTAGTATTTAATTAGTTTATACATGGTTTACACATTTAAACCAGTTGCCTCAGTAGTAGTCTGGAACCAGCTCATGAAAAACACACAGCTCTCCTTTCACTGACCAACGGCATCGACTTCAAGATAAGAATCCATCTTCAAATGACCATTGCCAAAAAACCTAAGTCCACTCAGGGAGAGGCCGTATAGTCTCAATACAGTATTGCTTGCTTTATGGCACTTTTGATTGAGATATACTTCTTTAGTTTTATTATGATAATTTAATATAAATAAAATCTTAAAAATATAAATAACAAAACAATATCAAAAATATTAATAATTGTATTAGGCCTTATGCACAAGTCCCAACTCCTTTTCTACCTAATATATTATTAGTGTAGGCCCGTCATTGTTCATTTATTACATAATATTATACATAATATCATAATAAATACGATTTAAATTATTACAATAGAATAAGTATGATAGTATGACCTACAAGATTTTAAAGCTGTCTGCAGAATGACGCGTCATGCCATTATTGACACACAAAACAATAATAAAAATAGGCCATCAGCTATTCAATAGGCCTAATTTTAATAAAATGTATATTTAAAAAAGAACAGTAGTCCTAAGTGTATAGTAGATAAATATATAGGCCAACTCCGATTGCGTTTACATTGTAAAACGATGTAGAAAACGTGCAAAATAAGTGTGGGGCTATAATTTGCTAGAAGGTCTTTTGATTTTTAGATATCAAGTAAATTATTGAAATTATTAGTATTGGTGGGCAACATTTTCTTGGCAAAATATCCTCAATCTTCATCATTCAACATTATTTGATACACTTGTTTCTGTATTTAATAGTTAAACGGTGTGGTTTGTTCTTTTCGAGCTAATATCATCAAATAATCTCAATTATTTGTTGTAATTTAAAATGCCATTAAATTCCCGTTTTTAATAAAGCCGATCCCCAAAACTTACGAATTTTACTAATAAAATACGCGGACGATATTACATAATCAACAATATTTTCGCAAATGATCAGAAATGTAAGAAAAATCAAGTTGAACCTAACTGAATATACAGCGCCCGCCGTAAGCAGCTCGCCTCTATCACCGATCGGTCCGACATGTTGCGTTTTAGTGCTGCCATCTATCTTTGCTTGGAAACGCGTATAGGGTAGGCCTAAATATAGGGTCGATTGGCGCTTGCATGTATATCCGTTGGAAATGGACCAAGCACAGAGGGTATGGGGGGCAAAGACGCCCAAAATACAGCGTCGCAGGTGAAATTTTTGGAAAATCAGGTTTTTTGATTGCATTTGGTGCGTTAAAGAAAACAAGTGGTGGGCTGAATGCAATACCGAATGTAGTTTGTATACGTCAATTCGTTTTGTCGTCATGTCGAGCTTACAATCATACACGGCAACATATTAACGTATGACATTTCAGAAAGTTCAACAACCTGTTCTCTTTAATATGAGTCAAAGATAAATGAACTTAAAGAGGCTAACTTATAAGAATGTTGATTTCAGACTTACAAAAGAAAAATATGTCAATTAGGTTGATTCTAAGTACAGACGGACAGGGTGTGGTTATTTAAACATGGCTGAATAATCAAGATGTGTCGTTTATAAAATTGTAACACGTCGCCTTTCGGAAAAATTAACTTACTTCTAGTGCTAAGTATATTTTATGGAAGTACTAGCGACTTTGCATATTGTAATATTTTATCAAGCATCTCGGACGAAGATAAAACAGCTTGATAACGGCAGGGCTCTCTACACTAATGATGAAATTCTTCGTTAGATGCTTCTTTGTTACCTTAATGCAAATCTAGGTAAAGGAATACCATGACAATCAAATTACTTTTTTATCAGCAGACTTCAATTCTAAAATAAACTGTGTTGATCTAATTGCCAATATTTAGTTCCAATAAAATGAACATGGTATATTATTCTGATTAAAACCCGTCATATTTTGACGTATACGGGTTTTGACCATGTAATGTAAAACAGGGAAGGGTGGGCAAAGTGGAAAGGTTAAGGGAGAAATTCAAAATTTGTAGTGAAATTTAATTTTTTTGGGTTTATTTTTTTCTAAAATATAGTCAATGTATTAAGGAAGACATGTAAAAGCACAAGAAGTTGAAAAAAAATTAAACCATGTATGTTTTATAATTTATAAAAAAAGGTTGTAACTTTCCACTTTGCCTTTATGTGCGGGGCAAAGTGGAATCCAATCAATCTAAGGCAAAGTGGAAAGCATTGCAACGCAATTTTAAAAATTGTGATTTTCTTTTTTATGAAGTGAATATCTTGAACCTAGCATTTTTAACATTTAAAAATAGCAATATTTGTAGGCCTAAGCCTAAGCCTTAGTAAATATTTAGGCCTAGGAGGCCTTTAGGCTGGCCTAGGCCTATGATTCTCTAGGCATAGACCTACATTTGTGAATTAATATCAAGTAGGCCTTAGAAGCAACTGAGCCTACAAAAATAAATATTTTAGTTGTAAGACCTTCACAATATTACGTCTCATGATGAACAATAGCCGTGAGGGCCAAGTGGAAAGCATTAATTTCAAAGATTCCACTTTGCCCTCTTCTCAAATTTTGAGGTTAGGATACGTTTATAATGAAAATATTTTATATGAAACTGATTTTGCACATTAGAATATTAAAAAGTAATACATAATGTAAAATATATTCATTTTTGGTTGGGTTGAAAGTCCTAATTCCATCAAAAACAATATGATATTCCCTACTTTGAAAGTGAGAACAAAAACGACGAAATCACAAAATATTTTTTTTCACCGCCATCTCGATTCTAAATTGTTGTTGGTTGGTCGATTCTTGAAGGTCCCCAACAGTAGTTGAAACTGCGATGTCACTTGGCGCTATTTTCAAATTAATTATTCAAAATAAAACAGCTTTCCACTTTGTAAACCTTTCCACTTTGCCTACCCTTCCCTACTTACTATGACATTGACATAGCACATTACAACGTGTTGTCACCTTACAGTTACGGAATCTTTCAATACAAAATGCATGTTCTATAATTGCATGAATATTCAATCCCACGTATACAAAACTTGTAAAAAGAAAAGATAGACAAGCCTTACACACTCAAAAGCATTGATTTTTAAAAGAAGCGCCAAGCTTTCTTCATTCGCACACTAAAAATACATCAAATCATTTCGCCCCTTGACACTTCTATAACGCCCCAATTCGGCTTGCTGTGTAAGGTGCTAGGCTAGCTTGCTACCTGCTACCGCAAATTGTCTGCGGTGCCCTAACGGGCAACCACATTATTTAAATAAATAAATAGTTGATATTTTTATTTTATTGTTGGTATTACTTTGCTACTTGCCATAAGCTGTTGTTCGTGTTGCGCCTAGAACGTTCTACATGGAAACAAGTAGTTTCATTCGATGTCGTGTTCATGGTTAGCCATAACACTTGGTACAACGTTTGCGTTGCGTGCTAAAGTTAACCCCTTGGCGTCCTGGTTGAATCTCAAGTGGTTCTAGGCCTATATGCCTACTCGGTGGCGCGACAAATATGTGGCAGACGCGACGAGAATTTAAGCCAAGTAAAATAACATAGAGAAGTTTGTGGAAACCAATAACCAATGTGCACATTTTCAGCTATTAATCATCTCTGGCATGGGCAAATAATAGTTAGTATTACACAAGCTAAGTAATAAGAGGTGCTGGAAAAACTTTCATTCTAAGCCTATGAATCTGAAAATTGTCATTGCCATGCTTTTATAGTGCGCCCTGTTTCTGTTTATCACGTGTATATATTATAATGTATATATGTATTGTAACACATAAAATAATAAGAGTCACACACTTATCTCTGCTTAGCTCTCCTTGAATGATACCGGTTTCAATATCATATATATTATTTATTTATTACAGGGCTAAATTGAAATGTAAACATCTACTAAATGATGTGCATATACCTCTCAACTTTTACCCGTTTAACTGTTATTCACTCAACGGTTTAACACTTCAACAAGGTCATGTTTTTTGGCTAGAATGTTCTTCAATCTTTGAAAGTATTTTATAGCTCAGTAATAATATGCATTTAACAATAATAATTTGGCTCAAGTTACAAAAGGGGGAGTGGATGTTGAAGGTCAATTTCAAATTACTTAATTTGTGGGTATGGTTAATGGTTAAATGACTTAAATGTAACTAATTGCGTGCGTGCGCGGGCATCGACCCCCCCCCCCCTGTGTCACAACTTCAACACGCACATAGAATAGTTTGTAATGCTATTGATTGTTCACTAGATGCTATCTACCCTCTCTCAATTAAGTTTTTGTTGTAAGCTTACAGTTTATTTCGTCCCGGCCTAAAGTGTAGATAGTTACGATGTGGCTAAAACAGCCGACGCCATATCGTATATAGTAGTGTATTATTTAATTTTGTTCACACAGCATGAGCATACAAAAATAATATACATGCATGAGCTTACAAAAAATCAGGTAAATGTACTCATTAGTAAACTTGAAGATTTTGCGCCCGCCGTTGATCTCAATTTCAGTTACGGAAATTAAATAATAATGATCTCCAAAGTGATGACGGTAAAAAGTTTACATAGGCATAGTAAAAACAAAATATAAAGAGGCATATGCCCTATAAACAGCAAGACTAGCGCGTACAAAGGCACATACATGGAAGCAAGGCCACTATAGATACTACTAGGAAAATGCTAAAGTCCCGTCGCGTTGTTGAGCGAGCACCGGTACGTGCAACAACGACCCAAGTACGACATTCCCATAATGTTACATACCAATAAGTCTTTAAGGTCTTGACCGATTTAGCTGAAAATTTGGTAAATGGGAGAGAATGTTGTACTTATTGACCCTGCAAAATTTCATAACGATCGGAACATTTTAATTTTTTAATTTTTTATTTTTTATTTTTTATTTTTTATAACCAACGATCGGATTTTGTTCAAAAACTATACAGCAACCCGCCTAGGTGGTATGTACATGTGGGAAAAATTTCAGGTCGTTAAGAGAAACGGTGCGACCTGTATCGAACAGTAACAAAAAAAAAACAGACATTCGAGCCATAAGAGTCAAGTGGAGACGCTCGCTACGCTCGCTCAATAAACTGAAGGATGAACTAAATTAAAATAACACGACCATGAGTGCATGAAACCACTTTTGCCGGCAAAATCTGATGAAAATTAAAATAAAACTTCACAGAAATAAAATATAAAAAATCGAAGCATTTAATACGGCAAGTTGAAGACAGCCATGCATCATTTTAAAGATATTGGACTAGTACTCATGCCCATGCCATGAAGCAAACAATGTTTTGTTCAAATTTAGTTTAAAGACAGGCTGTAAAAAATGTCCAAGAAAATTCAAAAGTCTAAATATAAAAATATACAGTGTTTATTTCTAATTATATCTTTTTTTGTTATGTATAGATAGATGTTCATACTATTAAAGATTAAATTGGTTAATTTATTCTTGTATATGCAATTTTAATTTCTTCCATTCTTAGTCCTATTTTAGTACATTTCAACACTGATTTCTCGATTTCAATGATCGCGAAGTACTCTCGTATGTGCAATTGAGCCCTAACCGTCTCGGTAACCCGGGGGAGGGGGAGGGGGATGCATCCGACCGGTAATCGGGAGACCCGGGTTCGTTACACGACTGAGACGGTTTTTTTAATCCTTGGAATGATTTTCATTTAGTTAATAACTGATTTTCAAAGCAAAGCAATGTTTAAACAAAACTCAGAACACTTTATACAATAATCTTTAGACGAGTGAGCGCAGCGAACGTAGTCTCAACGCAAGTCGAACGGGCCTTGGTCGTGACTTTGTCAGTATGTTGAATGTATGTTAAATATCTGTCTGCTTGTTTGTCCGGTCCCATACGGCCGAACGGCCAAATAGATTGAGCAGAAATTTTAAACAGACATCCGTGACCATGGTAACTGAGAACTGCTAACAAAATGAGCACAATCCATTTCGATTTAAACCTACAAGAAATAATTAAACTGAAGAATAGGCTAAACATGTGTAGGAATTCTTTTAGCGACAATGTTTTTTCTTTCTCGATTTGGTTAGTCGGGAAACATTCCTTAGGTGTAATTGTTATTATTTACTACAATTCAGAAATTAAAAAAGTCCGCCCCACCCGGGATTCGAACCACGGGTCTCCCGCATTCCAGGCAGGCATCTTAACCACTAGACCATCAGGACTAACCCAATCGAGAAGTAAACCCTCGCTCATAGACATTGGTAATGACATTATAATTAATGTTTGGTGGTCAGTTCAAAGGCAGCAGATATTCGTTGCAGTACTGTTCCATCCATAAAAATGTATAATGCAACTACAATTCAGAGAATAAATGTACCCGTCCTGATGGTCTAGTGGTTAAGACGCATGCCTAGAATGCGGGATTCCCGTGATTCGAATCCCGGTTAGGGCGGACTTTTTTAATTTCTGAATTGTAGTAAATAATGACAATGGTTTTGCTTTTGAAAAAATTACTGCCTCTTGGATGTTACTCGGTTGCAATGGAGGCAGTGGAAAAAATATTTGTAATGCAGTTATGCAAGGGTATTGAATCTTGCATGTTCAAGGTACCCCCAAATTCCGCTGGGAGATTGAGTAAACCTTGCAATCTTTACTCGTATTTCTTACTGGCCATGTTTTCAATAGTATTGTCACAATTGATGTAGACTAAACTGCGTTATATGCATTTCAAAACATGTTTAATATTTTTTTTAAATACAATCCATAAACTACAAAATCTTATCCGACCAGGAGATTGAACCCAGGTCTCCCATATTCCGCGTATAAGGGCGCCTTAGCCAACTAGACTAGGGAAACGCCAAAGTCGTTGATAGACAAGTGAGTGAGCCATGTGTAAAATACCCGGTATCACTCCCCATACTACGCTAGATCCAGCCTTAGGTATAGGGGAGGAAAGGGGATGTTCCCGGGTACTCAAGACATGGCTCACTCACTCGTCTATCAACGACTTTGGCGTTTCTCTAGTCTAGCAAGTGACAGGTGTCAATTTGGGCAACATAGAGCCTGGTTTGTTTTGTAACCTGTTTCTTATTTGCGAACAAATGACACCTTCAATGCAATGAGTGAGGGGAGATCGCTTATCAGCATGTGTCATTCTGCCGCTGATAACACCAAGCTCAATCGACTTAAGTGATAACTCGTGCATGATTCCCATTTTGACAGATATACACAAGTATCTTTCGGAAAATATACTATGGAAACACCAAAGTCGTTGTTAGACGAGTGAGTGGGCCATGTGTTGAGTACCCGGTAACACTCCCTTTCTTCCCCCTACCTAAGGCCTCTATAGCCTATCATAGGCTATAGAGTGGGGCATTATGGCTTAAGTTGACACTCAAAACCCTGTTAATATACCTTTATTAGACTTTTATCATTAGATGAGCGTAGCGAGCGAAGCGAAGATTCCATTTCACTACACTGGAGAAAAAAATCCGGAATGTTTTTTTTTCTTTGTGTGATTGTTAACACGATACCGGCTAAACCGATACTCCAATTGCGATGAAATTTTCTGGAGGCCTTCGAAATCTCTAAACTGAGAACTAGAACTGCCACGTTTTTTACCGCAATCGAAATATTATTTCTCATAAATATCGCAATTTTACGATTTTTTTCCGATTTTAAAAAAAAAATTCTTTGTCTTATAACGCCTATACATGCTTTATTCGATTGCAATGATTTTTAAACCCTGGTCACGTCGAGTTGTCTGCAATTGCTAAGCAGTAAGCATGCCATAGACAATATGGCTGACTCAAGGCATAAGATTCTTTTTGATGAAACAAAACTAATTTACCAAGAATCTGCTTTCTGGCCTAGACTCATAAGGGAGTCAATTGAAATTTCAAAAACACCTAACAATATGAATGGATATGTAGGTGGTTACAAACTGAGTGATTCGTGGGTTCCTGCTCACCTCTCAGCAGAAAAAATGCGTTCAAACCAAGAACTACCACCAGATCAACAACAGCATCAACAGTATCTTCATCCACAAGACCAACCTACACCACTACCACCACCTCCACAACCACCTCAACCACCACCACAACAACAACAAATAAAGCCGTCCACTGCCATCCTGGCAGTTCCAAGAAGAAGTGAACGTTTGCAACAGAGGCAAACAAACGAAAGAGCAGCAGTCCCTAGAAAATGTCATCCACAGTGATGACGCTATACGTCGGGAAGTAAGGAATAATGTCAATTATTCACCACCACGACGCGACGAAACATCCCGTCAATGTTATAATTTCTCTTCAATTATATCGGGTCGCGAAAGTATAACTTGTGAAATTATTATTTTATTGGATGTATTTCATACAAACTCGGTTAAAACCGGAGCTAACATGTTGTACGGACTTACGTCAAGTACTTCCATTTGTATACCTATTACATACATTATTACTTTCTTAACTCTAACTAAATTAAGTCATTTATAATATTGTTTGTAGATGATGTTTTCTTTCTGCTGTGTACGGTGTTTATTAATTAATTAATTTTATTATTATTATTATTATTATTATTATTATTATTATTATTATTATTATTATTATTATTATTATTATTATTATTATTAGTCTTTGTTGGCTTCTCAAAGTTGTATGTATTACATGCATATTACAAATTTATGTAACATGTAATTATTTGAGAATAAAAGCACATCTGAATCTGAATCTGAATCTGAATCTGAAACACATGACTCGCTCACTCGTCTAACAGCGACTTTGGCGTTTCGCTAGTCTAGTGTTGGCTAAGGCGCCCTTATACCCAAATGTAGGAGACCTGGGTACCTGGGTTCCCCCAGGAAAATATTTTTTTTAATTTCTGGATTGTATTAAAAAATTATAAAACATGTTTTGAAATGCGTAAAATTCTATGGAAAATATAGCCACTACGAAATACAAGTAAAGATTGCAAGGTTTACTCAATGTCCCAGCGGAATTAAGGGAACCTTGGTCACTGCCATGCATGTTATCACAGCCTGCCAAAAATTATTCGATAACTAGGAAGCTTCGCAAACGCTTTCTCAGGCGCGTTGTTGGATGGGCGTAATTGTTTGAAATCGAAAAACGAAAAAAGCGGAAAATTGCGATTTTCATATGAAATAATTATTCGATTACGCTCAAACTTCACACAAATTTATCAATTCATAAAATTAAGGTTCTGCGAAAAAATTATTACAATCGGAAAAAGCATGTAGGTATTATAAGTCGAAGAATTTAAAAAAAAACTTTAAATTGCAATTATCATGAGAAATAATTTTTCGATTCCGCTCAAATTTCACACGAATATATCAATTCATAAAACTAAGGTTCTGCAAAAAATCATTACAGTCGGATAAAGCATGTGCCGTAGGTGTTAAAAGCCAAAGAAATTTAAAAAAAACGAAAAAAAATCGTAAAACTGTGATTATCATGAGAAATAATTTTTCGATTCCGCTCAAATTTCACACAAATATATATCAATTCATAAAATTAAGCTTCTGTGAAAAAATAATTACAATATGATACAGCATGTAGGTGTTAACAGTCGAATACATTTTTTTTATAAAAAAAAAAAATCGTAAAATTGCGATTTTTATGAGAAATAATTATTCGATTGGGTTCAAAAACGTGGCAGTTCTAAGTTCAGAGATTTTGAAGGCCTCCAAAAAATTTCATCTCAATTGGAGTATCGGTTTATCCGGAATCGTGTTAACAAACCCACAAAAATACGGAAAAAAACATTCCGGATTTTTTGCTCCAGTGTAGTGAAATGGAATCTTCGCTTCGCTCGCTACGCTCATCCAAAAATGACTTAAAAGTATTGTTGATAAAATAAAACCTACACATTTCACGCCTATTTTTCAATTTATATGTCTTGCAGGTTTAAATCGCAACGGATTGTGCTTATTTTGTTAGCAGTTCTCATGCAGTTACCTACGTTCACGGGTAGATCTGATTAAAATTTCAGCTTAATCTATTTGACCGTTCGGCCGTATGGGACGGACAAACAAACAGATATTTAATATTTAACATTCAAGATTTAACATACAGACATAATCACGACCAAGGCCCGTTCGACTTCCGTTGAGACACTTTCGCTGCGCTCATTCGTCTAACTAGTTAATAGAATCCAATTTTCATATATTTCACTGGCAACGTATTCTTTAAAGTGTTAATACATAAGTAATTGGCAGCAAATAAAAAAAGTGCGAATAACATTGATGGTTGAAATAAATGTTCTTTAATCACATTTATTTCAAATATTTATTCCAATGCCGAACCAAAAAATTAAGCAATGACACTGACCATGATAAATAATAATACATTATGGGTCATTTTAAATAATTCTGTTCGGCTATCAGTAGCATTGATGTATCCCTCGCCATGGCAACTAAAAACGCACGCATGTCACGTGTATGTATAACCCCCGGGTATAACCATACTGTGAACGGTCTATAGACGCTCCTGGCATAACCATGTTGTTGTGTTGTTTCACGCTAATCATAGGCTATATTTTTACTAGCTATTTATTACGCACCATAAAGCAATATAATAGTAGTATGATTTAATTCTGTTTACCTGTTGTGCTGGCTGTAGTGAGCAGTTCGGCGTCGCGACACAACTGAGATGGCGTCGCGGCGCTCCGCCTAATGGCTCATTTCGTGGGGTTATTGATCGAGAGGGAGGGAGGGAGGGTTAGGGTAGGCAGGCAGTGAGCCGTGACACTATGACGAATAGCTCCAACAACCCCCCAAAAAACAACCTCCCCCTCGTCGCTGCCGATACACGGGGAATACCTGGGGTCGAGGGGAGAGGGAGAAGGTGGGGGAGTGATTAATGTCGTCACTGACTCGCAGTGGCGTATCTGGACATGAAAGGTGGGATTACAGCAATCAGCTCAATAGGAAATGTGGCAAAAAGACTTACTTTCATTACTTTCGTTATTTTACTTCCCTTTATTTTTTCCTTCCTAACCTTGTGCGACGAATATCTAGGATGGAAAATTCCATTCAGAAGAACAATGCAGAAGGCCGGCTATTAACACCTCCACTGTGAGACGCGTGTCTAGGTTGGGTGATTACATTCAGTAGAACAATGCAGAAGGCCGGCTATCAACACCTCCCCTGTGAGACGCGTGTCTAGGTGGGTGATTACATTCAGTAGAGCAATGCAGAAGGCCGGCTATCAACACCTCCCCTGTGAGACGCGTGTCTAGGTGGGTGATTACATTCAGTAGAGCAATGCAGAAGGCGGGCTATCAACACTTCCCCAGTAAGACGCGTGTCTAGGTGGGTGATTACATTCAGTAGAGCAATGCAGAAGGCGGGCTATCAACACCTCCCTGTGAGACGCGTGTCTAGGTGGGTGATTACATTCAGTAGAGCAATGCAGAAGGCCGGCTAGCAACACCTCCCCTGTGAGACGCTGTCTAGGTGGGTGATACATTCAGTAGAGCAATGCAGAAGGCCGGCTATCAACACCTCCCTGTGAGACGCTGTTAGGTGGGGATAACATCGTAGACAATGCAGAGCTGGCTATCAACCCTCCCCTGTGAGACGCGTGTCTAGGTGTGATTAAAATTCAGTAGAGCAATGCAGAAGGCCGGCTATCAACACCTCCCCTGTGAGACGCGTGTCTAGGTGAGTGATTACCATTCAGTAGAGCAATGCAGAAGGCTGGCTATCAACACCTCCCTTGTGAGACGCGTGTCTAGGTGGGTGATTACATTCAGTAGAGCAATGCAGAAGGCCGGCTATCAACACCTCCCTTGTGAGACGCGTGTCTAGGTGGGTGATTACATTCAGTAGAGCAATGCAGAAGGCCGGCTATCAACACCTCCCCTGTGAGACGCGTGTCTAGGTGAGTGATTACATTCAGTAGAGCAATGCAGAAGGCCGGCTATCAAAAACCTCCCCTGTGAGACGCGTGTCTAGGTGGGTGATTACATTCAGTAGAGCAATGCAGAAGGCCGGCTATCAACACCTCCCCTGTGAGAAAGCGTGTCTAGGTGGGTGATTACATTCAGTAGAGCAATGCAGAAGGCGGCTATCAACACCTCCCCTGTGAGACGCGTGTCTAGGTGGGTGATTACATTCAGTAGAGCAATGCAGAAGGCCGGCTATCAACACCTCCCCTGTGAGACGCGTGTCTAGGTGGTCATTACATTCAGAAGAGCGAGGGAAGGCGGGCTTCAACCAAAACCCCCTTTTTGTGAGTCTGGTGTCTGGGGAGTGTTACCATAGAAAATCAGAAGCCGTATAACCTGATAGATGCGTGTTAAATTTTACATTTAGATGTACGAGTTATGAGAACGGGTAACAAAAACCTCCCCCTAGGCCGTGCTAAGCGAAGATTTAATTCTTTAGACATGCAGAAAAATCAGGCTTTTCATCTTGGGGGTGTCTAGGTGGTGATTATTGTTTCTTAACAATGCCGGAAGCCGGATATCAATGACTCGTGAAGACGCGTGTCTAAGTTAGTGATTTACATTGTAAGAGCAAAGCAGAAGCCCTTTACCCTCCCTAACCTTCTATGTAAAATTTAGAACAATGCATACACCTCTATCAAACGTGCCGCATTACTGAGTCTGTTCTAGGTAAGATGCATTTAATTATTAGACTCTAAGCCTTCACTCCCCTGCATGACACGCGGCTACTTCAAATTCCATTTTTAAAAGTTCGAGTTATTGCACTGGTGTAAAACCATTGTAACTTCAAGTTTTCTATATTTATAATTCGTGTGGTTTAATGTTCTTTTGTGCACAGTTGAACCTATTTAGATGTTGTTCGAATTTTATATTTCATTTTTATTTTGTGCTTCTTATTTCATTTAATTTATTGTAATGTTAAGTCTACATCACGCGCGTAAAGCTTTCTCGGTTGTTGGTGGGAAATTAAATAAAGAAATAAATACATTTATTAATTAAATTAAATATAAATAGTACGCCATTCTTAGAATAAGATGTTTTTTATACATTATAATTTACGTTTTTTCATTTAAGAAGGTGGAATTATAGTAATAAGGTTGAGTGAGTGTCTCTATCCGTCGTCACTGTAAGCTTTAGTTAGCGTACCACAGGGAGAGGAAGCTAATAAGCATGACAGAGGCTGTTTCGTTGAAAGAGCTCCGCCGACATAGCTGTTGTGTCGTGTTGACTCGCCTTCATTGCATTGAAAACGAGGACGCCAACATCACTAAACTTCTCGTAAATTTGTGTCCGTACGAAATACGAACGCTTCGCAGGTAATGAACTGGATAACTGTGAGGAAAATGATAATAGCGTCAACTTACGCTTCGAACATTGCCAGTCGCTGTTCACCGTAATATCCTGCCCTAACTTTCATCTCCACTTCCTTTCAATTTTCTCTCCAATCTCCTCCCTTCTACGCTCTGCTCTGCTCTTCCGCCGATATTTTCTTTGCCACTTTGCAGAACCTCGCCTTCCAAATTTATACCGCGTTTAGCCTGGCCGGGCCGGGCCCCAGTTGCGACTGCTTTCCTTGTATTCTGCTCACAGTCACAAATACTGAACAAACATTCCGCCTTGTCTTGTCTTGTATTACATGTACATATTTTACATAGACTAACCCATGACGCGACGCGGCGACAGTGACATAATTCAGCGGGCGCGTTCGATTCAGACGGGCATGTGTGCTGCGTTATCTTTCATTCCCAAGCACCAATAGGCCGATGTGGTAAATGAAAGAAAACAAATGATTTTAGAGTTTACCGAACTCAGTAAAAGAGAACTAATTTTCAATAAAATACAGACCAATTCTGTCGACGCCAACGTTATCGACGCGCGAATAATAGGGAATGCTGCAGAATTGTCTCAAGGCAGATTCCCTACAACGAAAGTCTTTGTAAGACGGCGCATTGCACCCACGCAGAATAATCGATACATAACATTTATCTACTAAACTTATAGCTTTGATTCTTTTCCGCTTTCTAAACAATACACGATTACTTAATTTTTTTATCACATTTTCGGTGTATCTTTCTAATCTTTTACCTTTGAATGAATAACTTAGAAGAAATATTGTCGTGAAAACCGATCCGTAGGGCGATATAGACCATTTTTTACGGGACATAACCTCAGAATCAACAATATTCATATTACTGGAATCAGTTGTTCAAGTTCAAATTTGAATTTTGAGCAGCGGTTTTTTGCATATTGTTTCTACACTCCTTTATCTACAACCTAATTATAAGGGTTATTGGTTTTATATGGTTTCAAGCGTTGCACGATTTATTCCGTTGAACGGTACAAAATTTGAAATTGACTGGCAGGCGAAAAAAATTGTGCAACGCAACAAACCATATAAAATCAATAATCCTTATATTTAGGTTGTAGATAAAGGAGTGTACCCAGCAAACACAAAAATGCGCTTTTGTAACTAATCGGTGCCGGTTCGTTGCCACCAATGCCAATTTACTGCCGTGTGCCGTTTCGCGTGTTTTCATGGTTGCCGTCTCGTCACCGTTCCGTTATCAACGTTTCCCCTTGCGTTGCATGAATTCTTGTATTAATAACTGGCACCAAATTGTTACCGATCCGGCACTGTCAGTTGTCTACCAAACTGATACCCTTTTACCACCGTACAGTCTGCCCTTTGGACAGTAATCCGGCACTCAAATGGCATACTATAACTTCTTTATATAAAGAAAACAAGAGAGATGTTTTATTATATTCATGCTCATTTGGAGTACATATTTTGTTATTTATAACTGTTAAGTATAGGTATATTGGGACCATTTGCATTGTGTATGCTTGTATACATGTACAATACAGTAAGGCAATATAATTTGCTAATTTTAGCCAGTGAAACAAAATGAGCCAATTGGAATTATTACTGAAAACAAATCAATCTAGAGTCTAGAGCATAAAGAGTTGTATGTACATTATTTAATATCCACAATAACCAATCACCATGATAATGAATACATTATTAATTTTCGGTTTGTTAATAAAACAAACATCTGCACCATGCAGATGCAGATCTAACTTGCAACATGCATCAACAAAAAAATAAAAGGAAATTAGGTAATATATTTATTCTTGAATTTAAAAAAGAAATTTGTAGAACGTTCTTTTTCATTTTAAGTTACCTCCACGGAGCCACTGTCGCATACCACCATTAAATTGTATATGTAGATAATTATGTAGCTTTTGGGTCTGCTTACAATTTCTCTTGTAATGCAGTTTAATTGAAAATTGCAACAACTGTAGAGTACAAACTTGTTTCACTTTTTACCAACTGAGACGAAAAGATATGAAGATCTCTCATGAAGGCATTTAATTTTGGTTGCATATATACCAATAGATTTAGTACCGTTATCTTTTATGGACGTATCATCCAGCATCGCATCGAACAGCCCATAATTTATTTATGCAGATGCACCCGCCCCGACCTATATCAACAACAGGAACAACATTTCGAACATGCGCTTAAAATCAGAACTTGCATGGAATAGTGTTATTTCCCGCATTAAAAATATACTGTACACCATTAGTATAATAATATACTGATCATAACACATTCAAAATAGTTAAACGGCGATACAGATAGGCCACAGAGCAAGCGCACAATAACTACAATTCAGTCAAGTCGATTTGCTGTTGTATGTATAGGTGATTATGCCACCTACGCCCAACCGTCGTCGTGGCGCAACGGTTAAAGGCTGGCTTACAGATGAGAGTCCCTGCTGGATCGAGCTCGAGACACGTAACTTGAAACTTTATAATTACATGAAATTAATATGTAATGTGTATCCACCTACAGGCCATCGACTGGTGTCAGAAATTGTTACGAAATACCTATATAGAACCGATATTATATCAATCAAACTTTTTTATTTTGTATTTATAGTTTACATATTTTGCTCCTATAGAAACGATATACAAAAAACCGCTGCTCTAAATTCAATTTTGAACTTGAACAACTGATTCCAGTAATTTGAACCCAAATACTAAAATTTGTAAAAAAAAAATAAAAAAAATAAAAATAAAACGGCAACCAAGCTCTCCTTCAAAAGTCTTTGGCTGTGAATGTTGTGATATATAGAATTTGAGCCAGTCTTTTCATTCTTCCTCCCTAATTTCGCATTGAAAAGAAGTAAGATCATTTCGCCTGTTGACGAGCGCCAAGCCAACCATTTTCGTGGTAAAAAAAGTAAAAATTTTAAACTCAACATCATAAAAAATTACTTGGCCATTGAATTTGGTTCAGAGAACTTTTAAAAGTCAATGGCCAAGTATTTTTTTATGATTTTGAGTTTAAAATTTTTACTTTTTTTATCACGAAAATGGTTGGCTTGGCAATCGTCAACATGCGAAATGATCTTACTTCTTTTCAATGCGAAATTAGGGAGGAAGAATGAAAAGATTGGCTCAAATTCTATATTCCACAACATTCACAGCCAAAGTCTTTTGAAGGAGAGCTTGGCTGACGTTTTATTTTTTATTTTTTTTACAATATTTTGTGTTTGGGGGGATATCACTACATGACTAATCTTTGATATCACATCGTTTTGTTGTTTGTTTCATATCAAGGCGTGAACTTGTAAACGAAAAATTCAAAGAACGGGGGAAATTTTTAAATGTAATTTTCCATCTAAATTGCTTGGATGTACGGCTTAGACGGAGTTTGATTCACATTCTTAATTTTACTTTTCCTAATTTGATTAAAAATTCAATTTTGGGTTAGAGCTATGCATTATTCCAACCCAAAGCTATGGAAATGTCTGCAGTCCGTCCTCCTCCTCCTCCTCCTCCTCCTCCTCCTCCAAGAGTTGACAAGAGAAGGAAGACTCAACAAGAACCCATTGAGCCATCTACTCGTACGCTGAGGTCATCTAAACAGTAATAGGATAATGTTGATTGCTTTACAGGTGTTTTTTTTTATATCATTGGTTGTATATTTTGTCATGAGTAGGTTCTACCTATGTTTTCTAAGCTATTTAGTTCTTGTCTATGTATCTAGTTGCAGTGTATGTTATGAAGTAAGGTTTTGTTTGTTTTTTATATTGTTTTATGTTTAATTTTCTTGAAGATGGGCAGGGAGAACTGCTCGAAACGTTGGAATAAATAAAATAAAACCACACGGACAACCCGAAAATACAATGTGTGCATATATGTTAGTACTTTAGACTATTTAGACTATGTCTAAAGTACTAACATAACAGCGTCATAGTCGCCTACTATAAAGCCAAGTTTAAACAATATATATATTTTGTCGATTTGGTTGGTCGGAAAACACTCCCATAGGTGTAAATGTTATTATTTAATACAATCCAGAAATTAAAAAAGTCCGCCCCGACCGAGACTCGAACCACGGATGTCCCACATTCATTGTGTACATTTCTTTCTGTTTTTACATTGTGTTTAATTTCTGGATTGAATTAAATAACTAGAAAACGCTCAGTTGGACGCGTTGATAAGCGAGCACGTGCTATAGCTAGACCCACATTGCACATTTTTATAAATTTAAAAATTTTCGACGTTCGCGTTTCCAGTATTATTTATTATTGCCAAGGTATTTGGGTAAACCCGTGTTTACATCTTTACTTTAAAATCCACCGCCATCTAGAGGACCTTGACTCCTTGGGAAAACTATTTAAACTCTTTGTTGACAAATAATAGACTGCTTCCTCGAAAGGAGGAAGGAATAATGTAAGGAGGCAGTGTGGCGTCGTCAAAACCATAGCCACTTTGAACGACAATGGTGGTCGGCGAAAGCCTCGAACCCAAAGCAAGGTCGTCGGTATTATTAAAGCTCTTTGTCAAAGCTATGAACATTCCAAAACAAACAAAAACGCAGCACATCAACAAAAATTACATTTCACCCCTTTATTATTCTATCTCATTAATACAAGAGTTATTATCAACGTATAAAGTATAATACCAGCTGTTTCAGTGCCGCCATAGTAGTCGCCATATTGGTCAGCACCAACGAGAAGGAGTAAATACTGCGAAAAACTCTATGTTTTAGTAGCCGCCATATTGGTCAGCACCAACGAGAAGCAGCAAATACTGCGAAAAACTCGATCAGAGACGTTCAAAACGGCCACGTTCATTTGTACAGCCACAGATAGCGCATGCTGTCTCCTTACATTATTCATACCTCCTTGCTTCCTCGAAAGTATTTTGATTACTTCTAGGTGGCACTGCATTAGAAACTTCGCGCGTCTTTTCGTTGCCATGGCAACGTTACTTTTGTTATAATGTAATTTCCATCTACACTACTTATCGGATCAAAATAAAATTAACATATTCGTGACCGGACGGACATTCTAAATGATTTGGCTATCTCAGATTTTGTCGCCGTTGAGTTTGAAAAAAAAACTTTCGATTAACTTTAATGTAACTTTTTAACTTTTTGAACGATTTTGCCACAAAACTAATGGCATTCAATCGAGAACAAAGCTTGCGGATGGTGAAAATTTCAACTCGATCCGAGCCTCCGTTCGAACGTTATCGCGAGACATACAAAAAAAAAAAAAAAAAAAAAAAAAAAAAAAAAAAAAAAAAAACAGTGACTATTTTTTCCGGCAGAGTCAAATGGAAACGCTCGCTTCGCTCGCTTAATTATTGCCAAGGTATTTGGGTAAACCCGTATGTAAATCTTTACTTTGTGGATAAAATCCACCGCCATCTAGAGGACCTTGACTCATTGGGAAAAATATTTAAACTCTTTGGTGACAAATAATAGACTGTTTCCTCAAAAGTATTTTGATTACTTCTAGGTGGCAGTGCATTTGAAACTTCGCGCGTCTTTTCGTTGCCATGGCAACGTTACTTTTGTTATAATGTAATTTCCATCTACACTACTTATTGGATCAAACTAAAATTAACATATTCGTGACCGGACGGACATTGTAAATGATTTTGCTATCTCAGATTTTGTCGCCGGTTAGTTTGAAAAAAAAACTTTCGATTAACTTTAATGTAACTTTTTAACTTTTTGAACGATTTTGCCACAAAACTAATGGCATTCAATCGAGAACAAAGCTTGCGGATGGTGAAAATTTCAACTCGATCCGAGCCTCCGTTCGAACGTTATGGCGAGACATACAAACAAAAAAAAAAAAAAAACAAACAAACAAAAAAAAAAAAAAAAACGAGTGACAAATTTTTCCGGCAGAGTCAAATGGAAACGCTCGCTTCGCTCGCTTAATAACATTTACACCTACGGGAGTGTTTCGCGACCAACCAAATCGAGAAATAAACCCTCGCTCATACCTGCGTAAGTTTATTTTTTATTTTTATATATTTATAATTAATGTTTGGTGGACAGTTCAAAGGCAACAGATATTCGTTGCAGTGCTGTTCCATCCATTCAGATGCAGATGCAACTACAATTCAGAGATTAAAATGTACCCGTTCAGGGACCCAAGTTTTGAAATAAGCGTTTTGATCAAAACGTCACTTTCATAACGTCACTTGATAACGTCGATTTTTTGTGGTTGGACTAAATGCTAGTTTTGAATCTTTCTACTGACGTGAGATAAACTTGCTTTGCTGTTCTTCCCGTCAGCTAGCTCTCCCGCTAGCCGAACATTGCCGAGTTCTGGACCAATCAAATACGAGTATTCTATGCCCGTAAACCCAAAGCCCTCAGACAAAGATAGGCCTACTGGCAGTACATATTACATGTTTATCCAATGTCTTTGCATTTTCTTGTTTGTTTACGTTCTCCCAGCGTAGTGCCGAACATAACCTATAAAATACAATCAACGTGCATTTGAACAGCAAGAAGATCTTTTTTCATCAATACACGATTTGAATCGGCAAAACTCAAAGTTTCATAACATGAAAATAACAAAGATGCGTCGTGGAAATAACTCGCATGCATGCTAAAAGGTAAATAAAACGCGAGGTGTCGTGAATGTTGACAAGAGCTAGGGGCCAAGGTGGCCCTAGGTCCAAGGCGCTAGGCCTAGCCTATTAATAGGCTTTCGACCTAGGTAGCCCTAATTTGATGTAGGGCCTAGTAGTCCGTGGAACAAGCTGCTAAAACTATAGGAACATTTCAAATCCGGAAACCAGCACCAAAATTTAGGAGCAGGTAAAAGACATATTTTAGAATGTTATTTTCACGGGGGACACGCATGGTAGCAAATAAGTCACCTGTCATGGCGTCCACAAGATGGCTGCCAAAATAATTCTTAAAATTGCCGTAACTCAAGAAGTAATCATCAGATTTGGATAAACTAGGTTTTGTTGTATTTGGTTTTTAATGCTCTACAAAAATGTGATCAGAAATTTTACCGTAAGTACAATTGTTTCAATTATATTTATATATTATTACAATGTATTGCAATTACAGCACTTTTTGGTATATATATAATTATTTATACGTAGAATTCGCTAGATTGTCATAAAATTTTCAGACTATACTAAAATAACGCCAATAAATCCAAAATTAAAAGTCTTGAAACGAAATTCCTGTAACTTTTTGATTAATTAATTAATTAAATTAAGCATTAATTAAATCCCACTTAAAAGTTTCTTATTCACTTACCAAAGTCACGTAGTGTATCACACAAGAATAATATGACCACAATGAACCAAAAAAATATTAGTTCCATAAATTTATTCCAATCACTTTTCTATTAATTCAATTAATTCAATTAATTAAAAATAATGACAATAATCTCAATAAATTTTGTAAAATTAACACAATGTAGTCGACCTTGGAATCATTTTAAAGCTAGTTTTAAGGCGAATAAATGTAATGAAAAAATTAATTAATTAAATTAATTTATCACCGAATTAATTACATTTTAGTTAAATTATCCCACTTTTAACATATGTATTGTTATGTATACCTAAAACTCGATCGATCGTCATAAAAATATACTACTTTACTGACATAATGCCAATGAATCCGAATAGTCATGTCCCGAAACAAAATTCCTATAACTTACCGAAAAATTAAGAAATTAAATGAAGAATTACTCTTTTATATCAATAATAATAAAAATAATAATAATAATAATAATAATAATAAATAAACAGAAGTTTTAAATATAAACAATGCAAGTATAATTTTAAAATTTAATAGTCCCAAAATTAAGTTCATGCTACTTTTCTGTTTATTGAATTTCCCACAAAATTATTTTCGTGTAAAATAAGCTAGCAAATGGTTCCCAGTTTGGCTGTGTTAATTTTACACAATAAATGGTGATTAAATCAATTAATTTTTTTCATTCATTAATTCAATTAACGGAAAAGTAGCATGAACTTAATTTCTGGACTTTTAATTTTTAAAATTATACTTGCATTGTCTATATTTGATCCTTCTGTTGGCATTTTGTATGTGTTTATTGAGTGACAATTACAATTATTGAGATATAAGACTAATTCTTCATTTAATTTCTTAATTTTTCGGTAAGTTATAGGAATTTTGTTTCGAGACATGACAATTCGGATTCATTGGCATTATGTCAGTAATGTAGTATATTTTTATGACGATCGATCGAGTTTTAGGTATACATAACAATACATATGTCAAAAGTGGGATAATTTAACTAAAATGTAATTAATTCGGTGATTAATTAATTTAATTAATTAATTTTTTCATTACATTTATTCGCCTTAAAACTAGCTTTAAAATGATTCCAAGGTGGACTACATTGTGTTAATTTTACAAAATTTATTGAGATTATTGTCATTATTTTTAATAAATTGAATTAATTGAATTAATAGGAAAGTGATTGGAATAAATTTTTGGAACTAATATGTTTTTGGTTCATTGGGGTCATATTGTTCTTGTGTGATACACTACGTGACTTTGGTAAGTGAATAAGAAACTTTTAATTGGATTTAATTAATGCTTAATTTGATGAATTAATTAATCAAACATTTACAGGGATTTCGTTTCGGGACTTTAAATTTTGGATTAATTGGCGTTATTTTAGTATAGTCTGAAAATTTTATGACAATCTAGCGAATTCTACGTATAAATAATTATATATATACCAAAAAGTGCTATAATTGCAATACATTGTAATAATATATAAATATAATTGAAACTTTTGTACTTACGGTAAAATTTCTGATTACATTTTTCTAGAGCATTAAAAACCAAATAAAACAAAACCTAGTTTATCCAAATCTGATGATTACTTCTTGAGTTACGGCAATTTTAAGAATTATTTTGGCGGCCATCTTGTGGACGCCATGACAGGTGACTTATTTGCTACCATGCGTGTCCCCCGTGAAAATAACATTCTAAATAAATACGTCTTTTACCTGCTCCTAAATTTTGGTGCTGGTTTCCGGATTTGAAATGTTTTCACGCTTGTTCCACGGACTATAGGCATTACCGTAATGTAGGGCCGTGAAATCAAGATTAATTAGTTCATTCATAAAATGAAAATGCCAAATACCAAGTCCCAAGTGTTCGAATTTAACCACAGCCTTGTATAAACAAGCTTAGGACGAACGAGTATATTATATTGAGAGGGCGTTACGTCAAAAAGCATACAAGCTATTTTCCCGTGGGTAGAAAAAGACGTTGTGGGACGTAAAAAAATAGACGTTTTGATTTCAAAACTAGCTTTTTGAGGAAATCGACGTTATCAGACCACGTGACCACTCAAAACGTCGAAAAATTATCGACGTTTTGATTCAAAACTTGGGTCCCTGGTGGTCTAGGGGTGAAGACGCTCACCTGTGGGAGATCCGTGGTTCGAGTCCCGGTCGGGGCGGACTTTTTTTAATTTCTGGATTGTATTAAATAATTATATATATTTATTTATTTATTTATTATTATTTACTACAATTCAGAAATTAAAATTAAAATTATTATTATATTTATTATTAGTTTTATACCTACGGGAGTGTTTCCCGACTAACCAAATCGAGAAATAAACCTTCGCTCATACCTACGTAAAGGTAATGACATATTTAATTTCTCGATTTAAACGGTATGTAAAGGTATGTACCACCACTTAATAAACACTACACGTGGACGAAAACCCGATACAACATTTATATATTCAGAAGACTAGGCTTCCATTTTCAAGAGGAGTTGGTATAAAACAACAAAAACAAAATATCAGCAACACAATAAAAAATATATACAAACTTAACTGCCTTACAAAGGCAAACCAAATAGCAAGTACAAAAGCAAATCAGGTGCAGTGAAAACTTTTTAACCACATCACTGTGCTAAGCTCTTTGCTTGACTTCTAGTCACTCTTCACACAGGCTGATTCTGTTCATCAACTGATGTTGTAGAATCGCTGGAAATTGTAGGACTTAAATGTAGACATCTTGTCAACATTCTTGTGGAGGAGGATTCTGGTCAACTGTTGGCACGACTCTTGGACCATGTGTATCCAGCGCAGAGTCTGGATTATCTGTTTTATGGTTTTCAAGCACCAATCTATTTACTAGGAAAACGCTAAAGTCCCGCCGCGTTGATGGATGAGCTTTTTAAAGGTTTTAGTTTGCGTGGGATATCTTTACTTTTGCAAGTGCTTTGTTTTGCTGCCTACGCATTGTAGGTGAATGTTGTCAAGTTTCTTTTGTTTCTTGTCAATTGGTTTTATTTACCGTAAAAATCTCACATTAAAAGCTATATTTCTATGGATTCTGGCTAACTTTTTCAACATTTTCTTTCAGAAGGTACTACATCACCATAACCTTAATGTCAATGTATAATATGAACGTTGTAGCCCCACCCGTTTGGTCAGAATTGGCCCAAATGGCACGAAAATATCGCACAAAAAGTCAAAAAACGTATATTAAAAGCTTTATTTCTCTCGATTCTGGCTAACTGTTTCAACTTTTTATTTCAGAAAGCAATACATCACCATAACCTTAATGTCCATGTGAAATATGAACGTTGTAGCCCCACCCGTTTGATCAGAATTGGCCCAAATGGCACGAAAATATCGCACTAAAAATCGAAAAAAATCGTAAAAGTACGATATTCATGAGAAATATTTCTTCGATTGTACCCAAAAACGTGGCAAGTCTAAGTTCAGAGAAAACGAAGGTCGTGTCAAATTTTCATCAAGATCGCATATGCCGTTTGCCCGGTAGAGAGCGAACAAACAGACAGAAAAACGAAAAAAAACAAAAAAAAAACAAAAAAACAAAAAAACACCCGAGCTAAATTTTTTGGGGGTCGGTGAAATTGAAGTCTTCGCTTCGCTCATCCAATAAGTTTTATGCATGGGACAAGGTTCATAAATTCGACTTTCTACAATCTAGGCGTTTACTTAAAGAGCCATGTTGGAAAAAAAGGAAATTGAAAGAAGCAGCTTTGATAACATTAAAAGACACATGTATAAGCCAGCCGAGTACCTTTTTTCCCCCAATGTGGTTTCCTTTAGTAAACACTAAGAAATAGCCTTTTATTTGTATTACCTTGTTTTTGTCAACTTCCATGTGTGAAATGTTTAATTTTATCAACCTTGGCTATTGTCTTTGTTTGTTTTGATATATTTTTGATAATATGATTTTTTGTTTTTAACAAGAAACCTGAAGACGGAATAAGTTGAAGTCATTTCCGAAACGTTGTTATTTAAATATAATAAAATAGAGTTTTTCCACTAAAAGTGTTTTAAATACCAATCTATTTGCCAAAACAGGCTTCCAAGACTGGGCCAGACGTTTGCCATCATCTCGCTTGTTCAAGTTATGAGGGCGTTTTTCAATGTCTACTGCCTCTCTGACGATACGGCTAGTCAGATGGCTGATCATGGCAAGAGACTTCATTCCTTCAAAGTCTATCGAATGACCCTTTTTCTTGACATGTTGCGCCAAAGCAGAAGTGGTTTCCAGCTTGTTGTCCTACAAGAATGTTGACAAGAAGTCAACATTTAAGTCCTACAATTTCCAGCGATTCTACATCAGTTGGTGAACAGAATCAGCCTGTGAGAAGGGTGACTAGAAGTCAAGCAAAGAGCTTAGCACAGTGATGTGGTTAAAAAGTTTTCACTGCACCTGATTTGCTTTTGTACTTGCTATTTGGTTTGCCTTTGTAAGGCGGTTAAGTTTGTTTATATTTTTATTGTGTTGCTGATATTTTGTTTTTGTTGTTTTATACCAACTCTTCTTGAAAATGGAAGCCTAGTCTTCTGAAACGTTGAAGTTTTAATTAAATATTCGTTTTAAACATTCAATGTAGCGTGATTATTTCCGTAAGTGTAACATTACATAAACCATGAATCACGAAAGCCTACAACATGCCATATATTTATATATATATATATATATATTATATATATATATTATATATATATATATATATTATGTTAGTACTTTAGATAGAAATTAAAAAAGTGACTACACCGGGGTTTGAACCCGGGACCTTAGCTTACCAGGCTATGCTCTTACCAACTGAGCTATGCGGCCACCAATTTAAAACTATCGACTATTTAGAACTATTAGATAGTTTTAAATTGGTGGCCGCATAGCTCAGTTGGTAAGAGCATAGCCCGGTAAGCTAAGGTCCCGGGTTCAAACCCCGGTGTAGTCACTTTTTTAATTTCTATCTAAAGTACTAACATAACAGCGTCATAGTCGCCTACTAAAAAGCCAAGGTAAAACATATATATATGTTACCATCTTTAAATAATTAAATTTACTTCTTTCGGTTTACCATATATATATATATAATATGTTTAAACTTGGCTTTATAGTAGGCGACTATGACGCTGTTATGTTAGTACTTTAGACAGAAATTAAAAAGTGACTACACCGGGTAGTCACACTATATATATATATATAATTATATGTATATATATATATATATATATATATATATATATATATATATATATATGTTGTACGAATATTTTCGTGCCTAGACATTATGTTAATTTGTTTTACAAATAGTTGTTTTTACGGTTTAAGCCACTCCTTGAGTTTAATTTCACTCAATTTTCGGAACAAACATTGGAGTTCCTTTATCAAGAGATTTTATTACATACTGAAAATAGAAACTATAACAAAAACAAACACACCAACAAACGGAAATTAACAAAAGCAGTCCAACAAAAAGAAAAAGAAAGAATTAAGAAAGATGATCCATTGAAGACAATTCAATCTGTTGATTGGATGAGCGTAGCGAGCGAAGCGAAGATTCCAATTCACTACACTGGAGAAAAAAATCCAGAATGTTTTTTTTCTTTTTTTTTGTATTTTAAGCTGTTTGTTAACACGATTCCGGCTAAACCAATAATTCAATTACAATGAAATTTTATGGATGCCTTCGAAATCTCGGAACTTAGAACTGCCACGTTTTTGAGCGCAATCAAAAAATTATTTCTCATGAAAATCGCAATTTTACGATTTTTTTCGATTTTTTTTTAAATTTCTTCGACTTATAACACCTACATGCTTTGTCCGATTTTAACCTCCTCAGACCCACCGTTTCCTATTTACTATACTGCACCGCGTGTGTCTCTCATAGGAGACGGTGGGTGCGAGGACAATATCCTCCTCAGACCCACCGTTTCCTATTAACTATACTGCAGGGCGTGTGTCTCTCATAGGAGACGGTGGGTGCGAGGACATTAATGAGTTTTTCACAGAACCATAATTTTATGAATAAAGATATTCTTGTGAAATTTGAGCGCAATCGAAAAATTATTTCTTATGAAAATTGAAATTTTACTTTTTAAAAAAAAAACAATTCTTTGACTTATAACACCTACATGCTTTATCCGATTGTAATGATTTTTTCACAAAACCTTAATTTTGTGATTTAATTTATTCGTGTGAAATTTGAGCGCAATCGAATAATTTTTTTTAATGAAAATCGCAATTTTACGATTTTTTTCTTTTTTTAAATTACGATTAATTAAAAAAATTTAAATTTTAGTTTATTTTTTATTTAATTTAAATTAAATTTAAAAAAATCTTCAACTTAGTAATGATTTTTTCACAGAACAACAGAAAATCCGCATAACACATGGCAGCTCAATGCACCAATTACGCTCATCCAACAACGCGGCGGGACTTAAGCGTTTTCCTAGTCAAGGAACTCCAATGTTCGTTCCGAAACGTTGAGTGATTAAACTCAAGGAGTGGCTTAAACCGTAAAACAATTATTTGGAAAATAAGTTAACCTTAACTACAAAACCTCGATCGTAAGTACATTTTTTAAAACATCGATGCTTTTGGTTTGCTCTAAGCATGCCGCTTCAAAAATTTGCAAAATGTCACTTACGAGGTTATTGTAGTTTGTTTTATAGTCACACAAAAACTACAAAACCTCGTAAGTGACATTTTGCAAATTATTTAAGAGGCACGCATAGTACAAAACAAAAACATCAATGTTTTAAAAAATGTTAGGAGGTTTTGTAGTTTAGGTGACGATGTATCAATACTAGGAAGCATCACAAACGTTTTTTCAGGCGCGTTGTTGGATGAGCGTAATTTTTTAAAACGAAAACAATTCGTAAAATTGCAATTTTCTTAAGAAATAATTTTTAGATTACGCTCAAATTTCATACGAATATATTAATTCATAAAATCAAGGTTCCGTGAAAAAACCATTACAATCGGATAAAGCATTGTAGGATAAGTCGAAGAAATTTTTAAAATAAAAAAAATCTCAAAATTCCGATTACCACGAGAAATTATTTTTCGATTGCGCTCAAATTTCACCCAAATATATGAATTCATAAAATTAAGGTTCTGTGAAAAATTCATTATAATCGGATAAAGGTGTTATATAAGTCAAAGAAATTTAAAAATCGGAAAAAATAGTAAAATTGCGAATTTCATGAGAAATAATTTTTCGATTTCGCTCAAAAACGTGGCAGTTCTAAGTTCAGAGATTTCGAAGGCCTCTACAAAATTTCATTGCAATTGGAATATTGGTTTAGCCGGAATCGTGTTAACAAACACAAAAATACAAACAGAAAAAAAGAAAAAGAAAAACATTCCGGATTTTTTTCTCCAGTGTGGTTTCATGGAATCATCGCTACGCTCATCCAATAGAGCAATGAAAATAGCATTCTTAATTGTTGAGCAGCCTGGCGGAAGAGGAGAGAGAGAGAGAGAGAGAGAGAGAGAGAGAGAGAGAGAGAGAGAGAGAGAGAGAGAGAGACGCGTCGCACGGAGGCTAGCACGGCTGGATTTGGAAGTGTCATAACATCCGTCAAACGAGGAAACTATGGTTAATCCGAAAAGCAAATCCCCAAATCGCCTAATTTAACATTTTCCTTAAATTTTACAATGCCCACATTGAAAAGTGTGTTTTTCCTTGAATATCGCCTAAATTAAACAATAAGATATTTACACTCGTCACATTAAAAGGTTACAAAAGACATTTTCGTTTCCAGCGCTTGCATTCTGGCTAGCATTAACCGTTTGAATTTTTCATAAAAGTTTTAAGACTTTCATTGCACCACAATGTACATAATTGGATGAGCGTGGCGAGCGAAGCGAAGATTCCATTTCACTACAATCTCTAAACATTGAACTGCCACGTTTTTGAACGCAATCGGAAAATTATTTCTCATGAAAATCGCAATTTTACGATTTTTTTCGATTTTTTAAAAAGTTCTTCGACTTATAACACCTACATGCTTTATCCGATTGTAATGATTTTTTCACAGAACCTTAATTTTATTAACTTATATATTCGTGTGAAATTTGGGCCTAATCAAAAAATTATTTCTCATGAAAATCGCAATTTTTCGATATTTTCGATTTTTTAAATTTCTTCGGCTTATAACACCTCCATGTTTTATCCGATCGTAATGATTTTTTACAGAACCTTAATTTCATGGATTTATAAATTCGTGTGAAATTTGAGCGCATTAAAAAAATTATTTCTCGTGATAATCGCAATTTTACGATTTTTTCGATTTTTTATAATTTCTTTGACATAATACCTACATGCTTTATCCGATTGTAATGATTTTTTCACAGAACCTTAGTTTTATGAATTAATATATTCTTATGAAATTTGAGCGTAACCGAAAAATTTTTTCTCATGAAAATCTCTATTTCACGCTTTTTTTCGTTTTTAAAAATTACGCTCATCCAAAAACGCGCATGAAAAAGCGTTTGCGAAGCTTCCTAGTCAATAAAACAAAATAACAAGCCAGTAGTTTCGTTGCCATTCCATAAAAAAGCGGTCATTTTAATTTGTGACCAACGATAAAAAAATTATCACTTCACAAGGGCATTGTTATTATCAAATGATGCTTGTTACAGGTGCGTTGACGCATGAGCGTTTAGCGTTTAGCGAGCTGCCTAATGCATACATTAACCCTAGGGCCTAGTTTAGCTACATTTCATTGGAGGCGGGGCTACCCTCCTTGAAAATTTATGTTCTACTCGAATTAAATAATCCACATTCTTATGTAAACCTCATTAACATTGCGCCATGTTTTTCCTGGTCCAATTAACATATTTTTACTACAAAATGCATTTTCTGAAAATAAAGTATTGAATCATTGTTGGATGAGCGAAGCGAGCGAAGCGAAGATTCCATTTCACTACTCTGGAGAACAATTTCTGGATTTTTTTTTGTATTTTTCTTTTTTTCTGTATTTTTGTCTGTTTGTTAACACGATTCCGGCTAAACCGATACTCCAATTGCAATGAAATTTTCTGGAGGCCTGCGAAATCTTTGAACTTAGAACTGCCACGTTGTTGAGCGCAACCGAAAAATTATTTGTGGTTAAAATTGCAATTTTACGATTTTTTTCGATTTTTAAAACATTTCTTCGACTTATAACACCCACATGCTTTATCCGATTGTAATGATTTTTTCACAGAATCTTAATTTTATGAATTAGTATATTCGTGTGAAATTTGAGCGCAATCGAAAAATTATTACTTATGAAAATCGCAATTTTACGGTTATTCTTTTATTTTTAAAACATTCTTCGACTTATAACACCTGCATGCTTTATCCGATTGTAATGATAGTTTCACAGAACCTTAATTTTATGAATTTATATATTTGTGTGAAATTTGAGCACAATCGAAAAATATATATTTTTTTTAAATCGCAATTTTACGCATTTTTCGTTTAAAAAAACAGAAGCTCATCCAACAACGCGCCTGAAAAGGCGTTTGCGAAGCTTCCTAGTGGTGAGTATATAATAAAAGGGGCATAGAACCGAATTAATTATCGAAAGAACACGTAAATTTGTAAATTTGTTCTACTTCTTATATAAAATTGCTTCTCTGCACTAAATATCCCGAGTCCAAGTATGACTGTTTGTTTGTCTACAAAATATGACATGTGAATACTGTTTTCATTACACAGAATCACTCATTGCTCATTGTCGTTGGTTGTCATAGCAGAAACATGATCTAAGAAAATATAGTCTTTGCATAGACTAAATATTTTAGCAGACAAAGATGGAGCTATATCCATTACCAGTATTGATATCAAAGCAAGTCGAGAAAAAATACTCTAAATGTTAGAACCGAACGACAACACATAGAATGAAAAGCTTTGCGTTGTTTCAAAGAAGAATCACTAATGAGACAAAGAGACCAGTGTCAGATCAAAGGGGATGGAGCACGGGTGGCGTTGCGCGCCCGGACGAGAATAATTGCACTAATTGTAACAGAAACTCATAACAAGGACTAACTCCTTGGGATGTGAGTAGTAGGCCTAATTTTGTGACGAGTTTGGAGAGGCGTATGTTTTTTTGTTTTCATTATAATTTGTGTGAAGATCATGTTTTTTAATACACAAAGAGACATTGATATTTTTCGAAGGCGGTGATGATGGCGGAAGACTAGATTTTGCGCCAAGTGTTTGGGGCATAAAACCTGCAAGATTTATCAACCACGTAAGTGCCAATTACTTATACATAATAAATATTGGTATTATATTGGTGCATACATTTAAAAAACTTTTTGATGTGCACCATAAAGTTTATGTTTGCCTTTTAACTAGGAGCTTTTAAAATTTAATTCTACATACTAATTAACATTATATTTAAGAAAAATAGGATTTTAAATTTATTTAACTTACAATATTTAAGGAAGCATTCTGTATTAAACATAATAAAAGTACCTTCTTACAGTTAATATCAAATCCCCCCGAGTGAGACAGAAAGCTGTTCTTACCTGTGTGCTATGCAAATTTTACAATATATGAGACTGTCTGTTTTTTTGGAAAGAGTTCCATAATTTTTCTAAGATTATCTCTATAAACCAGGTAGGCCCCCCCCAGCGTTTGACTTATCATCATTTGCTCCCGTCCTATACAAAGTACGCCTCATGCCGGTGTGGGGGCGCGCGGGATCCCCAACATCCCCTCACGCTGACCCCCTACCCCCGGGGTGCGGCCCAGTTGTCTCCAGGTGTACGTGTTTGAGGGGAGCCACCCCCGTCCAACAAGATCAGCCCCCAGCTCGTGTGGGACGCGCGGGGTCCCCAAATCCCCCCATGTCTGACCCACTACCCCCCAGCGTGCGGGCCCAGTAAAGTCTCCCGGTGTACGTGTTAAGGGACCCCCCCCGTCCTATACAAAAGAACGCCTCATGCTCGGTGTGGACGCGGGGGACCCCAAAATCCCCTCACTGTCGACCCCCTACCCCGAGCGTGCGGGCCAGTTCTTTTGTCTCCAGGTGTACGTGTAGAGGTGAGCCACACCCCCTCCCATACAAAGATTCACCTCATGCTCGGGTGGGACGCGCGGGTCCCCAAAATCCCCTCCGTCTGACCCCACCCCCGGGGGCGGCTTTGTATGTCTCCCGGGGGTACGTTTAGAAGTGAGCCACCCCCCGTCCTATAAAGAACAGCCTCATTCGGTGTGGGACGCGGGGATCCCCAACTCCCCTCCTGTCCCCCCACTACCCGAGGTGGGCCTAGTTTTTATGTCTCCAGGTGTAGGTAAAGGTGGCCAACCCCTCCCATCAAAGTACAGCCTCATGCTCGGGTGGGACCGCGGGAACCCAACACCCCACTGTCTGACCACCCACCCGAGCTTTCGGCCCAGTAGTCTCCAGGTTACGTTTTAGAGGGAGCCCACCCCGTCCCATACAAAGAACGCCCATGCCGGTGTGGGACGCGCGGGGTTTCCCAACATCCCTCACTGTCTGACCCACTACCCCGAGCGTGCGGCCTGTTTTTTCTCCGGTAAAAGTGTTAGAGGTGAGCCCACCCCGTCTATACAAAAGGTACAGCCTCATGCCGGGGTGGGACGCGCGGGATCCCAAAAATCCTCACTGTCGACCCATACCCCGGCTGCGGCCTGTTTTATGTCTCCAGGTGACGTGTTAGAGGTTTTTTCCAACCCCGTCCTATACAAAAATACAGCCTAAAGCTCGGGGTGGGACGCGCGGATCCACAACATCCCCTCCGCTGACCCCCTACCCGAGCGTGCGGGCCCAGTTTTTTTTCTCCAGGTGTCTGTTAGAGGGCCAACCCCTCTATAAAAAAGAACAGCCCCAATGCTCGGGTGGGGCGGGGTCCCCAACACCCCTACTGTTGACCCCCTACCCCGAGATGCGGCCCTTTTTATGTCTCCGGTGAACGTGTTAGAGGTGGCCACACCCCGTCCCATACAAAGATCAGCCCCAGCTCCGGGGTGGGCGCCGGGATTTCCCCCAAAATCCCCTCACTGTCGCCCACTACCCCGAGCTGCGGCCTAGTTGTTAGTTTTGTGTGTTAGAGGTGAGCCACACCCCGTCCTGGCCATGGCAGCAAAGATCTCATACAGCCTCATGCTCGGTGTGGGACGCGCGGGATCCCCAACATCCCCTCACTGTCTGACCCACTACCCCGAGCGTGCGGCCTATATTTTGTCTCACCATATCCTGAGCCCGGCGTTTGAGGGTTCAAAGAAACTAGGATGTCGCCTGCTCTATTATGAAAGGTTGTAAACCCGTCCGAATTTGACGGGAAGGATGGGCCTCCTCCGTAATAACAAGTAAATCAACATCCGATGCAAGTTGATTGCAACCTCCCGAGTATCGAAACCACTTGTATGTATGCCTGGGTTTAGTGGTTTCTCTTCTTGCTCGCCTACATTACTATAATGCCGCCAAGATCAACACACATCGCTCCATCAATAGCATCCCCATACATGATATAGGGCCAAGGTCGCACTGGACGTGACTTTACTTTACTGCTCTGCGAAGTCCACTTCTGCTGTCAAACCATGGGTCAAACTGTGATACGTTTACAATGCGACCACCACAGCCTGCGCTCTTTGAACCCACAAAACGCCGGGCTCAGGATATGGGGAGACAAAGTGTAGTATGTCTCCAGGTGTACGTGTTAGAGGTGAGCCACACCCCGTCCTATACAAAGATACAGCCTCATGCTCGGTGTGGGACGCGCGGGATCCCCAACATCCCCTCACTGTCTGACCCACTACCCCGAGCGTGCTACATAGTTCCTAATTATTAATAGAACAAGTCGCGCAAGCGCGGCTTGAAGCCGCTACGCGGAGGGCGTGGAAAACCTCGTACTCGGAATACCTCGTAGTTGGAAAACCTCGTTGACGCGACAAAATCGCGAATCGGTCCGTGTAACGGCGCGATCGTAGTTTGCGGGTAACGTTTGTCGTTTATCCTGAATTCCTGGGACAAATTTGTTTTACGGGACACTTTCGGTACGGCCGCCCGGACGCTGTCCGCCGCCTCTAAGTACGGTGAAAAATGATTTTCGAATCGACATTTTACGTCTTTTGTGTAAAATGTGTGAGAATGTTTTCCTGGGAGACAATTGTTCCGGGACTCTGATGTGAAAGACCCACTTCATACTCAGCTTGTATGCAATGCTGCTATCGATACATTACCCTGCGTCACGTCATGAGCCAACATTACGTCAATCTTTGGGACGGTACCTGACTTGACAGAATGTGATGCTCCATTATAAGACGCGTCAGACCGGCAAGCCAGGCCAAGCTATGCAACGATCCCATAACATCCTGTGTGTCTCGCCGTTCCTGAAGGTCGTGAATCTCACTAGAGCGCTTCCTGATTAGTTTGCAAATTCAAGTCGGTTGTATTGACCATGTTAGGTTTTACATTTCCTCCTGATGAGGAAAAATCGCCAAACCGAGACAGTTTTCCAGTTTTTCTTTCATTCGCGGCTATGTAAATTAACAGTATAATCTGAGGCGACAAATGCGGGCCAAAGAATATCAAAAAGTTTCCATTGCTGACGCTTCCTGTGTTTTCGCGAGACACTTTTCCGGGATTTTCGCCGGAGTCCTACTCGCCGCCCCGAAGCTGCGGGGAAAAGAGTTATGTAGTAAACACAATGTTATACAATTTAACAATTAAAATAAACCATGTTAATAACCCCTGCTGCGATCGACCATACGGTTTCCAAGACCCAAGATGGACCCTATCGCACAAATTGCCAGAGCTTATTAAAAGAACAGTGTTTTTTTGATTTTTCCCAAAATAAGACCAACAATTTAAAAATAAAATATTTAGTATAAGGGCCGTAATAATCCCTCTGACGCCATTTGGTATCGCCCCAAAAATGAATTCACTGAGATATTGATCAAATGTATTATTTCATTTCTAAATCTCCCCCCCCCCCCCCCCTCCAATCAAACTCTCGAAAATCGGATGTCTTGGACGCGGGCCCAGTGACGGTAATTGAAGAGCACAAACCGTAAAAAGTTACTAAAGTTTCACTAAATTCAGGTTTTGTATTGAAAACTCTACTTATCACCCTCTTTTTCAAACCCTCCCCCTCCATCATATACCCACATCATGGTCCACCACAATGGAAATGCTGGTATTAAACCGATTTTCCGCAAACAGCTGGAAGATTTTGATAAAATGTATTAATTTCATTTCCAAAATCGCCCCCCCCCCCCAAATTGCCGAGTTGTTGAAAAAGAATTTTTTTGGATTTCCCAAAATTGAGTTCGATTTTGCACGACGCTTCGAATCGCCTTGTCCTCTCTGAACACTTTTAAAAAACATTTTTTGATTTTGGTACCCTTGTAATTTTTTCCGGGTTTTTCTTCCGGGATGCCAATGTTCGGCGTCTGCGTCCGGTTCCGTAGTGTCCGAGATGGCGGAGATTGGACAACATTGCATAAAGTTATTAACAAAGTAATGTTTTTTGGATTTCCAAATGACACAACGATCTTTCGAAACACTTTACGGACTCGCTTCGACCTCCGAAACATTGTGGAAAACATTTGGCAATCTGACACTTTGTACTTTTTCCGGTTTTCGTGACCGCGATTTTCCGGGACGCTTTTCCGGATACGCAAAAATTAGCCTCGTCCAGTCCGTTCCGTAAAGCCCAAGATGGCCCGGAACGGAGAAGACCTGCCCGAGTTATGCGAAAGAAATGTTTTTTTATCACCAAATGACAACCACTTTTGAGATTCAAGGAATTTTTTACACACGTCTAAATTTGACATATCCTGACATGTTTTTTTGTACCCCGGCCCGCGACGTTTTTCGGTTCGCGAAAAACTAAAAATGAAAAAAATAAAAATTTTCCAATTCCCCTTTGGCACCCCAAAAAGGGTGACGGTAGTCTGGGTTCAAAACACTCATTTCCCCAGGCAAAAATTATGATCGTAACGTTTTTAGCCGTTCCGCGTCCCTGTCGGGTTTGTTATTTACTGAAAACTCGACTTTACCTTTACCCCCACCCCTCCCTACTTCCCCTCTTCCACCTTCATATCCCCTCATCATGGCCCATCACGACGGAAATACTGGTATTAAACATAATTTCTGCAACAGGCTTGAAGATAGTGTCAAATGTATTATTTTCCATTTCCAAAAATCCCCCCCCCCCTCCCTCCCCCCCACTAAACTGTGTAATTGCGGCTTCTAGTCAAAACAGTCCTCGAAAAATCGGATGCCTTGCCGCGCCATGTGCCATAATTTGAAGAGGCAAAACCGAAAAAAGTTCCTAAATTTCACTAAATATTTAAGGTTTTTGTATGGAAAAGTCGATTCACTCCCCCTCCACACCCACTTCGTTCATAACCCCTCATCTGGCCCATCAACGCGGAATACTGTATTGAACATAATTTCGTCAAAAGGCTTGAAAATATTGGGATCACATGTATTAACTCCCATTTCCCAAATTCCCCCTCTGCCCCCCCCCCCCCAAACTGTGTCATTGCGGCCGTTAAGTCAAAAGTCCCTCGAAGTTCGGATGCTTGGACGCGGCCCTGTGACGTAAAAACCGAAAAGTTAATACATTTCACCAAATATTAAATGTGTTTAAGTATTGAAAATCGACTATACATTCCCCCTCCCCCACCCCCCCCTCACACAAAGATAGTCTGGGATTGCCCTCAACAGTGGTTCATTCCTCGATTGCCCCTTTATCAAACCGACCCTGTAGTGGTTCATTGATTATATCAAATTACTCATTTCAAATTTAATTTTTATTTTACATTTATTTATTTTTTAACTACTCAAAATTGGCCCTTTAAAAACCCTTTGACCTGGTGAATGTCTAGCACGCATACGCTTTTGTAGGTCTTGTCAGTTCTAAGTACCTATGGGTGTCATTTTGGATTTTGAATGTCATTATCTCCACGTGACCCCTTGTTCAGGTGAATATTGTTGTTGAATTGATTTCTTGAATTGGATAGTAGGCTTTTAACCCTTTCAGGGCTCATTTTATGCAGAGCATGCACATCTTCTTACAACACTTGAGACATATAAATAGATTTTGCTACAAATCGCGTCTCTATTATCCGAACACGTAACAATGCAAATGTTAAAATGATAATATTTATTTAACGTTTTTGAATTACATTAATTATCAAGTGCAATTTCGGGGCGCTTCAGGACCTTGAAAAGTGATACGGATAAACTTTGGTTATTAAGATTGATGTTCATATTAATTAATTAGCCCCTAACGAATGGTAGGACCCTAAAATTCGAAATAGGCCCGTTCGTGGCATCCAAAAAATCATGTTGGATAAGAAATGCTAGTACTTCTTTAAATACTTTCACATGGATTGCTTGTTCGCAGGAAAAAACACGGCCGAATGTACAAACCCAAAGTGTTTGTTATGAACTGTAGATAACTGTCCCGGCGTGCAAAAGTATATTTTACGTTTTCAAAATAGTCTCCTTTGATTCGATCGCCAAGGTGGCCTATTTATCCAGAAAAAGATGCTCACAAACCTGTAAAATAACAGGTTAAAAGGTATTTTTCGCCCACAGAGGGTGAAAAACGAAGAGTTTTAAGAAAAACGTTCTACCGATTCCCTGAATCATTTTTTATTTTTAATAGCACAACATTTACAAACTAAATCTGTTATTACACCCCCTCGCCCCACCCCATTTAAATTTGGTGCAAATATTTTCAGAAGATAAATTTTTATACGTGGCAATTGTAATTTTCCATATCGTATCGAACTATTGTCAATAATAAAAAAGTTCGTGGTACCAATCATTCGTGAAGAATCGATCCATTGTTGTGGCATCAATCTGTGCTCGAGATAAAATATTTCCCGTCGATTTTCGGCCCATTAAAGTTGACATTGGTCTAGAAATCGGACGTCCCTGACGTCATTCAACATTGTACCTTTACGGACGGTTCGATTTTTCGGTACACCAAACTATTGTTTTTCTGATACATAATCCCTAACGAGGTGTTGAAACACGAAAAGTTTTTTTGTGGACCGTCTAAAATTCGACTTTTGAACATTTCAAAATACACTGAAAAAAGTAAAAACTTTTGAATTTTTTTTCTCGGTTTTAAACGAAATTTCAGGGACATTTTTTTCCACTCTCTTCTGCATCTCTTTAAAGCTTTCAAATCGACCAAAGACAAAGCTCTAGAGTTTACCCAAAATTTTAAAAATTTCGTACTGTGAAGGGCGGCGTTTGAAACGGGACGTTTTTTTAAACGGTTTACGCTTATCACATGCGTATTGCCACCTCCACAGAGATGACGGGTGACGCAAAAATTAGAAAATTTTCCTCCGGCCTTTAAAGTGCAGAAAACCGCCGCGCGCGAAAATTTTGGACATTTGCGAGAACGGGGGGAGACGGGGTCCGCGCGACCGGGGTATTTTTTATCGAAAATCCTCGATCCTTTCCGGTCTAGGGCCACCCAAATTCCGTATCACACGCCCCCTCGTGGTGTGGAAAAAAACTCGTTTTATGGAAAACCTCGTTCCCCCCAAGGTCGTATGTTAACAGAGTATTAGTTATAGTGATGATAAGCTCAGTTATAATATTTGAGAAGTGAAAAGTTTTTTAAGTGATGTTGTTATCCAAGCCGTATGAAGTGGTTCTCGAGCGTCGCCCCGCGCGTGATTAGGTGGTTGGCGGTATTTATCGTCTTACCCCGTGGGGGGTAGACTAGCCGACCCGCTACGCGGCTTCCACTCAACGACTGGGGTTATCTTGGTTGCCTTGACGACGCTCTAGACGCGTCTAGCCGACGATAACATGGAACAGCTATAGCCCTTCCATTTTAGGTGTTTCTACAGTCTAGACGACGATAAGGGAAGTCCACTATTGCCCGACTGATCTAAGATGCGTTATTTGACCACGACATGGGACATCTACTAACCAGTCTTAAAAAAGGTACTGTGAAAGTGACTTCTTGTTTATCTTTATAGTTACGAATGCGTCGTAGGAATTAGATATAGGGAACCTAAGTGGGCGTTGTCCGGTTCTCTCCGGTCAGCGTGGTATAGGCGATTAACCCGTGCTAAATGTTTCGTAAGCGATAGCGCGAGAACCCGACCACGGACCGGAATTATATTCATTCTTAAGAAACCTAATAATATTTCCCTCTTGCGTGGATATACATAACTCTGCTCTATCTACAATATAAAATGCACATTTGTTTTGAGTTGAAGTGAACTCTACATTCACTACTGTTGCCAAACCTTCCAAAACTGCTCATGAAAAAGCACGTAAACTTTTGTCCGTGCATCCAGCATAACATTTGGTCTCCGACTTGCTTGTGACACTGTGAGGTCGGCTGTTTGTACTAGATGAAACATTACTAATAAATATCCTTTATGTGCCACAAAATCTTGAAATGCGAAGTACATTTAGCACCATGGACAGGCTCGTGGTATGTCGAGGGATGCCACAGCTGCAGCACGTGACGTGGCTGTGTTCTCTCTTTAGGTTGGCCGCTCAGTCAGAGTACATTTGCGACAGCGCGGAAACATGGGTCCATTTAACTCATAATAGTTTGAATTTAGGAAGCGTCATCGAGCAAAGTAGAATGCCATCATCTTCTTCACAAAATTATGCATCTTGTGATGTTATTGGTTTAGATTTCTTTTGCGCGAGTCAAAAGATACGGCGAGTTACATTTTCGTACCATGCTAATTCTTATGGGCGCTGAGACCAGAGAGAACCAATTTCCTTCCCGCCTTCAAAACTTAGGTTCCCTATTAGGTATGTCTCGTGCCTGGGAGGTGTTTTACGTCCCAGGCGTGTGGGACGCCTCAACTCGTACTCCCCCTGCCAGCGTGTGCGACGCATAGATATCTTAACACCTATAGTAGGCTAGATACGCAGTCTCCAATACCTACGCACAGGCGCGAGTGTACCAAATTAAAGCGTCAATCTCACCCATTCAAGATGGCGGTTTGGCGTTTTAATTTATGCTTTTTTTATGCAATAAAGTATTTTACTGGATTGTTTGATATGGTTTTAGCTTGTGCTGCATGGTATTGAACAAACAGAAACAATGCAAAGTTATTGCATAAGGGATTTTAGTAATCATTTGGTGTTAAAGTCTAATATGCTCACCCGTCAAACTGTCAACCATCTTTAAAAATATTTTTCGATTAATCGCTCCCATCTAATTAACATTCAAACTCACCCATTCAAGATGGCTTCCTATTGTCCCGGAAGTGGACCGCTGACTGCTAGTCTAGCCAATTATATGGGATGTTTATGGTGCGACGTCCTAGGACGTCCTTCAAGTTCAGTTTCAAATAACCGGAACCGCTCTTCTAATAGGTTCATTAAGCTGCTGCTGTAACAGTCATATCAGGGTATAGCTAGTACAGTTAGTATTCATGTTCGCCGTAGCAGCACTTGCAATGACGCGTCATCAGCTCAGCGGAAGAGTTCTCACCACCGCGAGAAGAAGAAACAACAACAACAACAACAACAACAACAACAACAACAACAACAACAACAACGAGTAACTCGCAAACTCTGCAAAGTAGCGGGCATAAACGCGCCAAAACATTCATTTGAGTTGCTGTTTTGTACGTGCGCAACGTTGACATAGCGGAATCCTGTACAACAGCTGTAGTCAATATCAGATATATTATAATATATATTATACATATATATTATATTTTGCCGATTGTTTATTTTTATGCCTTGTAGGTTACTTTTTGGGGGGTGAGGGTTATTTATCGGATTTATATAATTGTTTTATGTTACAACAATGTGTAGGCCTACAATATTTTAAAAGTCAACATCATTGTTCACCCTTTACTTTCACCTTTTATAATATTTGTTAATTTATTTTATTGTATTTTATAATGTGGTTTTAAGAGGTATAACTTAGGCATAGTATTGTAAGACACATTGTGACTGGGGCCTTATGGCCCTTTTCTAACTTTCTATGGAGTTGTGCAGCTTAATATACGATTATGTGTAAAATTCGAAATAAAATAATAATAATAATAATAATAATAATAATAATAATAATAATAATAATAATAATAATAATAATAATAATAATAATAATAATAATAATAATACCAACAACTATCTAGTACCGAAGAAATAATAGGAAATGGAACACCAACTAAGACAGAGATAGAAGAGTTTTGGACAGGAATATGGGGTAACCCGGTAGCACACAACCAGGATGCACAATGGATTCAAGATGAAATAGCTAGGATGAGCGATATTAATGAGATGAGATTCGAAGGTATAACTATTGATGAATTAAAGTCGACAATCAGTGCTACACATAGCTGGAAAGCACCAGGTAATGATAATATTCAAAATTTTTGGTATAAGAAATTCAATACTACTCACAATCAAATTAGAAAATGTCTCAACGAGTTTATAAATGGAGTTAAAGAAATACCCGAATTCTTTACTGAAGGAGTAACCTTTCTCAAACCAAAGGACAATGACACGAAGAACCCAAGTAAATATCGGCCAATTACATGTCTACCAACTATATATAAAATATTGACTTCATGCATAACAAATAAAGTTATAATAAATTGCGAAACCAAAATCATGGCCGAGGAAAAAAAAAGGAGCGAAAAGAACCACAGGGATGTAAAAAAAACTTATTTTTTGACTCTACTGAAATAAATCAGGACACAATAAAAAAGGAATTTCACGTAAACTAATTGTAAAAGAAAGCCTTTGACTAAAACACCACACACATGGCTTTTCAGTTTTTACAAAATTAAAATAACCCAGTAATTGTAAACTTTTTAAAGACAGTAATGGGCATGGAGAACAACACAAAAACAAAATATGAAAAACCACAGAAACTACAGATCCAATACAAATTAAACGTGGATTTTCCCAAAGGGTGACCTTAAGTCATTAGGGTTTTTTGTCTGTCATTAAACCCACTGTCACATATGCTTAACGAATCGCATACGGTTTTAAAAAATTAAAGGAAAATAAGGTGGTATGTCACACAATTCCCCAACCTATTCTACATGGAGCCAAAAGTTGTATGCACAAATTTTGCTCAACAAATTTTAATAAATAAAATTAAATTTACTTTTTTTATGTATCTGTATACTGAAGAAGAAGAATAAAGTCTTACTTATCTTATCTTTTTAAACAGTCTATAATAAAACATTAAATTTTATCAAGATATCTGCATGGATTTTTGGAGTAGACAAATGTAAGCGCTACATTCGAAAAGGGAAAGGTTACACAAGCAGAAGAGTTCCAGCTAGATGATGGAAATGGGTTTGGAATAGGACGAAACGATTTTAACAAATTTAGGATTCCCCAAAAGCCCCAAAATTTTAACATAAGTTATAAGAAAAAATTATAGATACATCAAAAACGAAAAAAGTCTATCCTCAAGACGCAACTAAACGGTAAAAACAAGATCACAGCAAAAAATACATATGCTGTAAAAACTGACAATTCATTGGGAAATCATTAAATGGACGCGACAGACACCCACGCTTGGAATTTTAACTCGTACACATTTTCCCAAAACACAAATACATCACCAAATCAGAAATAGAGAGATGCCTTTCCCCCAAAGGAAAAGGAGGACGGGGGCCCAAATTGACTGAAAAAAATTTTATTATAAACAAATAGACATTTTTTAAAAAAATACTTTTTTACAAAGGCAACCAAAACCCACTTTATAGGGGTGTGGGCTACTGCAAATCATTAATCCCCTCAAACTAGCAAACGAAAATGTCAATCTACAAGGGGAAAACCCTAACTGACGCTTCAAAAGAGTTTCGTCCCCCCAGAAAAACCTACACAAGGACATTATGATGAAATACACAAAAGGGACGTAGTATTAAAACACAAATAGGTGGTTTTAAAAAACGGGGAAACTATTGGAGAACAGAAGGTTTTTGTGGCTATTCAGACAGAGTGATTTCGAGAACAATTTTAAAAAATACATAATACAAGATGCGACAGTAAAAAGTCAATTAAAAAATGTAGGGGCAAAGGGTTTAAAAAATCGAAAACTCATATCCGGGTGCAAGTCACATGTCAAACAGATTACCCCTACGACATACAAGTGCTAAAAATTCTCAAAAACTACAAACCAAATACAACCCCCATTGACACACACACACACCCTTTCTACAAAAACAAAACCCGAGAAAATACTAGATGTAAAGATTCAAATTAATTACGCCGACAGTTTTTAACAAACCCAAAAGTACTCACAACAGACCGGGGTTTAATAAAAAATTACAAGAAGAAAAAAGAAACTACCCCCTTTTCGCGTTTCTATCCCAATGTGCCATAAATCGAAACACGTGGAAGAAAAAAAAATTGACAATTAAGATAGTGAACTTTCAATTGGAAAGAAAATGTGGGAAACGAAAAAAAATAAATACAATCCCATTCATTATATCGCCCAAAGGGATCATACCGAAAAAACTACATGAAGCATTAAACAACTAGATCTTCAACCCAAAGTATACATCGAGACTCAAAAGGCAGTAATACTAACACGTGTAGAAAAGTTGTAATTTTTAAAATAAGAATGATACTTCAAAATTTCGAGAAACTTCCTCCTGACATGGTTTTTTTTTTGGGGTTTCCCCCTAGTTTCCCAAGAGCAAAGCTAGGATGGCGACGGAAATCGGGCCCCGACTGTACACAGCAGAAAAAAACACTCTACAAAAAATATTACAATTTATAAATGACTTATTTTAGTTAGGTTAAGACAAAAGTAATAATGTATGTAAAAGGTACACATGGAAATACTTGACGTAAATCCTACAACATTTAGCTCCCGGGTTTTAACCGATTTGTATGAAAAACATCCTAAAATAAAAATAATAATAAAAATAATAAAATAAAATAATAATAATAATAATAATAATAATAATAATAATAATAATAATAATAAAATGTATCTAAAGAAATAACCTTTTTAGTTGTACCATTGGCATATTGGACATATTTTACCTACCAATGTTTTTTTTAAATGTTGTATCATTGAGTATATAACCATACTCAAAGGTTGTTTAGCCTAATTTTGGTTTATGACAACAATGTGTACAATTTTTTCAAATATCAACAATGTATCTTTTAAATTTTATTTCTTTTTTGGTTTTCAATGTGTAACTACTTGCATGTCGGCAACAATGAAATTTTTACTCTAACTCTTTATTTTTAATTTTTAACAGCAATAAAAATTGTTAAAATAGCCACAATAATGTATAAATAATTATTTTTACATTCAACAATAACTTATTGACATTTACTGAAAATCTCAGATTTTATATATTAGTTTTCAAGGTAGGGTTTTTATAGTAATGCATTGCAAATTATTTCATTTTTCTCTAAAATCCACGCTGGGGTAAAATTTTGCACTAAAAAAACCACGTCTGGGTCTGGGTGCTTTCTCCCACTTTTCCACAACTGTTCTGTTACCAATCAAATTCCATTCATGACAACCATGGCCCGCTGTAGGGTAACTACGTTTATTACGGTTATTATCTCGAGTATAGGGGGGGAAAAAAATTCCAGGGGGCTTTGAAAAAACTACCTCAACAAAATTCATCAGGATTCCCCGGTTCGACAGATTTAAAATTGAGACCTCCCGAATAAATCGCTTTGCGAAACTGTGGTAATCAGGTTACTTTTTGATCACAAAATATATTTTGCGGGGAATTTGTGCTATATCCTTAAACTACCTGCCTCCCCCGGGGTGGTACAAACGATTAAAACGCATGGTTTTTATTGTAATCGATCTACATCGTCATCTATCGCGACTCATCGTCTTGAATAACCTGACACGTTAAGCAGCAGAAAATCTTTGCCGCGTACTTGTACTTGTATCAGTCAGACCTTGGTTATTGTTTACGTGGCCAATCTATATTTTCTTGTATGAATGACGTACAAACTCAGTGAATCTGGCGTTCCAATCTTTCCATTCTCCATCTGCCCCCCTCCCCCCCCCCACCACCAACATACACGCGTGTACGCCTATCCATAACCTCAATTACTATCACATACCCTAAATATATTTACGGCTCATATCTATATCTTTTTTTTCAGTCTTGCCAGTACAAATTCACATATCCTCACCTAAACTTGATATAAACCTTGATATAAACCTTGATTTTTTAAGACCTAACCTTCGAAAGAATCGAATAAAGCAGTTTCTCATAGAAACCCCTTATTATAATCTAGATGAGTTTTTCATGTAAATACATCTTCATACTATACCGGTAGTCTATTGTCACACACTGTTCTGATTGTATATACCATTTCCTTTTGGCAGAATAACTGCACAAACCACAGCCCTTTTCCCAATGAATCGTGTACATATCTACTTAACTAAATAGGTATCAAATTGTGTTAATTAATTTTCCATTTCTATATTTATATTATTTGTATTGTTTACTTTATATATTATTTGTTTGTATTTATAATATGTAAAATGGTAAGGTGGAAGAACAATCCATATCGATTGAACCTCGCCATTTTTGTTGTAACCATAATATTGTCACAACAGAATAAAGAACCTACTACTACTACTGCTACTAAAACATTTTAAAACATAGATGCTTTTGTTTTGTACAATGCGAGCCTCTTAAATTATTAGTAAAATGTCACTTACGAGGTTTTGTAGTTTTTGTGTGACTACGAAACTTTACAAAACCTCGTAAATGACATTTTGCAAATTATTAAACGAGGGAGCGGAGAGCAAATGGCGCTCAGTCTGTGAGTCTGTGGGTGGGTGTGTGTGTGTGAAAGTGTACGTCGGAAATCAGCCGAATTGCTAAACAGATTGCGCTGAAATTTTAAACAGACATCCGGTACGAGTTAACTGAGAACTACTAATAAAATCAGCTAGATCCATTGAGATTTAAACCTACAAGAAATAATAAAATGAAAAATAGACTGCGAATGTGTAGGAATTATTTTAATGACAATGCCTTTGTTTTAAAATAAAATTGTTTGATATTTTTTCAGGCTGTGAAAATTACAAGCATTGACCAAGGTGTATCGAATCTTGCACGCTCAAGGTATCCCCAAATTCTGCTCGGAGATTGAGTAAACCTTGCAATTTATTTACGTATTTTGTAATGGCTATGTTTTCCATAATTTACACCGCGTTATATGCATTTCAAAACATGTTTAATAATTTTAAAAATACAGTCCAGAAATTACATAATCTTTCCCGGCCAGTAGGTCTTCCACATTCCGGGTATAAGGGCGCGTTAGCCAACTAATCAAGGAAAACGCCAAAGTCGTTCTTAGACGAGTGCGCGAGTCATGTGTTGAGTACCCGGGAACATTTGCGTTTGAGTTTGATAGTTATATTAGTATAAATAATTGGGTTTTTAAGTTTACTTGGTATAAGGACGAGTCAATTAAAAAGCCATAATGCACATCTATAGCCAATGATAGGCTAGGGAGGCCTTCGGTAGAGGGAGGAAAGGGAATGTTACCGGATACTCACCACATCACTCACTCACTCACTCGTCTAACAACGACTTTGGCGTTTTCACATTTGGTAATCCTTGTGAAGAGCTTGTGCGCGAAGACCGTCATACACGAGGTGAATGCTCATTGGCTCGCACGCAGTGCACAGCCTGCATATTGCATCCAGTACAGCGGTAGTTGTAGTTGCCCCTTAGCGTATTGATCTAGGTTGGCTACCCCTCGACAGTTGCACCGGGTTGCATAGATTACAGAGCATAAGGGGCAAACACACGAACTTTTCACACCAAGACTAAAGCTGCTAAAGCTAAACAAAGCTGTCGCTAGTCGCTTACATCGAAGCGTGGCACTAAACAAAGCTTTGGTCCTGTCATTCATAGAAGAACATACATACATACATACATACATACATACATACATACATACATACATACATACATACATACATACATACATACATACATACATACATACATACATACATACATACACAACTACATACATACTACTACATACATACAAAAATACATACATAAAAATACAACAACTACTAATACATACCTACATCATACATCATACATAATCATAAATACATACAACTTTACAACATACAAAACATCACATACATACTACATACATACATACCCATACATACATACATTACCACACACTTTGGGGCTAAAACCGTAAAACGAAATAAAGCAAAATCGACCGGGAAATGTCCCGCCTTAATTGTGTTAATTATTTCCCGGGGGCGCAAACCCTTAAATTTTTTTATTATTATTATTATTATTTTTTTTTTTTTTTTGGATGTTTTTTCATAAAAACTGGGTTTAAAAACCCGGGAGCTAACATTTTGTCGGACTTACGTAAAAGTACTTCCATGTGTCCTATTACTACATTATACTTTTGTTTTAAACTCTACTAAAAAAAGTCATTTAAAATTGAATATTGTTTTAATTTTTTTTCTTTCTGCTGTGTAGGGGCGGGGCCGTTTTCTCGTCCCCATCCTAGCATTTGCTCTTCGGACTATGGGAAACCACGAAAACCATGTCAGGATGGAAGCTGTCTCGGAATCTCGAAGTATCATTCTTAGTTTAGAAATTTACGAACTATTCTACACGTGTTGAGTATTACTGCCTTTTGAGTCTCGATGTATACATTGGGTTGAAGATCTAGTTGTTTAATGCTTTCATGTAGCTTCTTCGGTATGATGCCGTTGGCTGATATAATGAATGGGATTGTATTTACCTTTTTCTGTTTCCACATCTTCTTGATCTCAATTGCAAGTTCATTATACTTGTAAATTTTTTTTCTTCCACGTGGTCTCGACGTTATGGCACATTGGGACAGCAACGTCGATAAGGGTAGTTTCTTGTTTCTTCTTGTCAATTATTATTATATCCGGTCTGTTGTGATGTATCGTTTGGTCTGTTATAACTGTGCGGTCGTAATATAATTTGTAATCTTTACTATCTAGTACTTTCTGTGGTTTGTATTTGTAGTAAGGTGTGTGTGTGTCAATGAGGTTGTACTTGATTGCTAGTTTTTGATGAATAATGTTAGCTACTTGGTTATGTCTGTAGAGGTAATCTGTTTGACATAGTGACTTGCACCCGGATATGATGTGTTCGTATGATGTGTGTGTATTATTATTATTATTATTATTATTATTATTATTATTGTTGTTATTATTATTATATTTTTTTTTATCATTATTATTATTATTATTATTATTTTATTGGATGTATTTCATACAAACTCGGTCAAAACCGGAGCTAACATGTTGTACGGACTTACGTCAAGTACTTCCATGTGTATCTAAATTACATACCTACATTATTACTTTGTCTTAACTCTAACTAAAATAATTCATTTATAATATAGTTTGTAGATGATGTTTTCTTTCTGCTGTGTACGGTCGTGGCCGATTTCTCGTCGCCATCCTAGCATTTGCTCTTCGGACTATGGGAAACCACGAAAACCATGTCAGGATGGAAGCTGTCTCGGAATCTCGAAGTATCATTCTTAGTTTAGAAATTTACGAACTATTCTACACGTGTTGAGTATTACTGCCTTTTGAGTCTCGATGTAAACATTGGGTGGAAGATCTAGTTGTTTAATGCTTTTATTATTATTATTATTATTATTATTATTATTATTATTATTATTATTATTATTATTATTATTATTATTATTAATTATTATTATTATTATTATTATTATTATTATTATTATTATTATTATTACTATTATTATTATTATTGTTGTATGATATGTGATATGTGTATGATAGATATGGAAGCCACTTTATATTATGTTTATCTTAGCTTCAATACCGATTGCCTCTTTTATGATTAAATGATGCAGTTAATTAACTATAATTTATCTTATAATACAGAATACTTTTTTTTTAAAGAAAACAAGGTAGTATGCATGCAGTTTATTCTGTAATTGCATAAATAATACAACATTTTCGGAACTTTTAAACCATTTAAATTAAACAAATACATAATTCTTTAACGAGATACATAAAAACTATGCTAATTATATTTATTCAAACTAAATATAAACAAAACATCAAACGGTGTGACCATATTGTAAGATAACGGCATGCGGCTTCCCACAGCGAGGTTTTTTGGGTGTTTTTTTTGACGATTTTGATCCAAAATGCATGATAAGCATGTACATAAAATTGCATATTTTTAATCTACTCATCAAAACCTTTAATTATAATAGTCACATGCCCATATTGGAACGACAAATTTTCGTGTTGTCCAAAACAACATAGGGTGCTATCTCCGGATATTATAATAATAATAATAAAAATAATGATAATAATAATAATTATAATAATAATAATAATAATAATAATAATAATAATAATAATAATAAAATAATTTTTTTTTTTTTTTTTTTTTTATTAAAATAATAATATTACATGCAATTTTGTATTATAATACTTTGACATCGTTGTCCACAAAGCCACATACGTGGCTTGTCTGTGGATTATGATTAGTTATATTATTATACATGGATCAGACAGACTTAGTGTGAATATTACATTATATTATACAAAAAAAAATTCATAGGCTAAATTAAAACTTAAAAAAATAATTATAAAACAACGAGAATACTACTTTACAATATTGAAATTTGATATAACAGAATAGGCGTGAACATTCCAACACCACAGAAAGCGCAACTGACAACAAAAAACAGTTTATGAATTAAATTATATTAAAATAAAATGAATTAAAAGTAAATCAGTATCCATGGAACAAAGTAAGTAAGTTTTAAGTCTTTTTTGGCCTCACTAAACGATTGGAAATTTTTCATGTCCTCTGGTAATTGATTAAATATATGCGGAAAGGAATACTCAAGAGTTCTCTGTCCGTATTATTGACATTTTTTGAAATTGAAGTTATTTTTTAGCACAAATCTTGTAGAATTGATGTCATTCGTAAAATTTTGTAGGTGTCGCAAAAGTAATATTTTAATTAAAGGCGAAAACATAAAATAGATACAGGCAAAAAAAAAGCAATATGGTACTGGGTCATGTGATGGAAAACTTTTGAGTTTTTGTTATCTGGGATAATAATAATAATAATAATAATAATAATAATAATAATAATAATAATAATAATAATAATATCTCCATAAAGTTTGTTTCTAAAATTCTCAATATTTCATTGACATAAAAACCAGACCATTTGAGTGTTGGTTCAAAATAAATATTTTTAGTTTTGAGACAAAAATGTTTGGTCACCCTTGGTGGGTACACCCACCAAAGTCATGATGGCTCACAAGTGAAAATCAAAATGTAATTAAAATAGCTTTCAAAACCACTTTCAAACCTTCCCCCGGGCCCCTTTCAGTACATTTTTACCCCAGGGTTGGCGGGGTTAAAAAGAGTTAGCGGGGGGAAAACGTAAAAATCCGATTCATGTACTTTTGACTAACACTCGCTACCTCGCCCTACCCCTACCTCACCTTATACTCCCTAACACCAAGATTTTAGGCGGGAGTAGTGGCTTTTGCACCGACGACGCAGAAACCTCACCTCAAAGTTTACCCAAAATAAAGATTTATAACGTGCACTTTATAAATAGTCGATTTAACGAATTAAATGTGGCAGAAGGCTTTGAAGTGTAAAAAGTGCCTTAATAATACCATTAAATAAAGAGTTTTGAATGCTCGTGAGTCGGTTAAAAAAAATAAATAAATAAATCAAAAAATTGTATTTAGAGTCTACCCATCAGTTATAAATGTTTTCAGGGGGGGAGAGTAATCAAAGCACCAAGCCAACCCTTAGGCCCGACGCAATCGACGAGTGAGGAAAACCCAACCAAAAGATCGATATTTTAATTTGGAAATTAGCAATATATATGGACAGGCAAAACACCCCGGGGATCCACGCCAGAACCCAAAAAGGGCCCGATTAGAAAAACTCTGAATTTTTATGTACTTGGTTGCAGGAGGCTCTAAAGTCCCCCACCGTTTACAAACTCCTAAGACAAGAACTATGCCTTTAAATCCCAAAACAGAATTTTAAAAATTTTGATTTGCGTGAATCGAAAACCCCGACTTTCTGCATTGGAAGCAGGTACGTAACCACGACCCAAAGATGTCCACTCAAAACCAAAACCCAAGGACGCCGCGTCGTGGCTAGTAGTGCGTAGCATGGTAACTACCCCTAAAGGGGCGCCATTCGAACCTGCTTGATCCAAATTTTTTTTACTTTTAAAATTTCCCCAAAAATTTTTTATTTATGTTATGCTACACTCAGAATTGGGATTTTTAAAATATTGTCTGTAATTTGTGTGTTTTTTATATCCCCCTGCAGACTTTTGGGTTTGGCTGGGAAAGAAATATTTTACACAAGTGTCACTACCAGTAGGGCCCACAACAACCCGGGTGAGATATGGTAAAAAAAAAAAAAAGGCACAACGACAAATAATTTCTTGCACCAAATCGTTGTAAAAAATATTTCAATTTTTTTTGGGGTTGGTCTATATGTTTTTTATAAGACCTTTAAAATTGGACACGTACTAGTTAGGCCCTTATTTGGGCAAAATGTATTTACTGTTCAATTCGCCCTACTAATGCCCTTTTTTTGGCACTAAGACTACACCTAAAATGGGTGAAAAATGGATTTTTCACTCCCACACCCAAAATTTGGCCCCCAGTTAAGCCCAAAAACAAATTCAAAATTACATGTCATTTAATTTAGGTTTTTAAAAAAAGAATCGACCCCCCAAAGACGCATTTCGATATTTTGTTTTGTATTTTAAAAAACAATGTGTTTTCCTAAAAATATAGTCATTGCCACTCGGCCTTACCCGACCTAATCCCCGAGCTAGCCGGATTAGCGGTGGTGTGAAATTAGCGAGAGTTAGGGGAAGTCAATGCTTTAGAATACCGATTTATGCGCCCCGGAGGTAGCCAAAAAATTGGGAAACAGATAGGCGGGGCATTTTTTTTTTGAGCCTAGCGTTAAACTAAAAAATATCGTTATTTCGCTCAAAAAAATAACAGAAAAAGGCATCGACCTAGGCTTTGTTTTAGAAAATTTTTTATAATTTAAAAGACTTGTCTATTTTTCTGGAGGGTTTAGGCCTGGAAATATGCTAGTCCAAAAACACGTTTTACAAGCCCCAGGTCTTTCCTAGCCGCATGGCCCCTGTTTCGACAACTTCCCTAAAAAAATTACAAGTTTCGACGGTAATTGCAAAATTTATTTTAATCAAAATAATACGATGTTTTAGGTATGCCCTAAATTACGGAAGAGTATACATTTTTTTTTTAATTCGATATGACAACACACTCGCCATCAAAATTCTCTTAAACATCAAAAAATTAATAAAACACGGGGGACATTTAGCAAAGTTCGTCGTCAAACTTTCTAAGTTTTGATGGCGGGGGAAAACCCAAAGAAACAATCATCTAAGTTGCCCAGTATAAGTTAAACGTCATTCATTTCAGGACATAGAGCTTGTTTATTGGGTTTGACCTGACCCTCCCTATTCCTTCCTTACCTCCCCTAACTCCGGGTTAAATGTACTAATCGGGCCCGGGGGGGGGGGTTTTGGTTTTTCGGCTGGTTTAAGGGACAAATCATGCCACACACATAAACAAAACGAAGTACCAAAAAACTTCCATAGCTCTTCCATACATTCCACACAAAAACCAAAAACCAACAAAGGAAAAAAAAATTCCCATGACTCTTTCGCTACATGCACACACAAAAACACAAAAAGTACCAAAAAACTTCCCTGAAATCTGCCCCACTCATGTTTCAGGTTTACTCTATTCAGACGGATATTTTTTAACTAGGGTCCCGGGGTACCAATTTACCAATACACTCACCCCCTTTTTTTATATTGTTAATATGAAATGTCTTTCTTCTTAAATAATGCCCTTTCTTGATTATTTTTATGATAGCAATGATAACTAATTTTAAATTAAAACTCAAAAAAAAAGTCAATTTCCCTACTACACTAATTAAATTACTAGTTAAAAATTAACAATTGATTTTCATTTAAAGACTTTATGTTTGTTTCCGCCAAACCATAGGGGTGGTTTCTTGCCGATGGGTCTGCTTTGGGGTTGCTTCGACTGATTTGGTGGGCTCCGATATCCTTCAGCTGATTATCCTCGACCTTTGGGTGGGGAAAGCTAGGTTTGGTCGGGCTCCAAAGTTGTATTTTCCTCTGGCCCCCTAGGCTGAATTTGCCGGGGTTTTATCGTGGGAATGGCTGACGTTCCTTCTATTTCAGCTCCAGCTGGCATCAAATAGTTACTTTGCGCTTCCCTCGCTTGTGTGTTTGGGAATGGAATCGGTTGAAGCTCTGGTTCTTGTTTTGTTATCTTGTTTTTTTAAACTTGACTGAATATGCCAATGGTTTTCACTGTTTTGCGCGGGGCGCTTACGTCCTCCGTATTTTTTTTCCCTTGGTCTTTTGGATTAAGTCTCGTCTCGCCCTCCTCTCTTTCCCTTTTCTTGATATGCTCCGGGAAATTTTGTCCCTCACTCTCGCCCAAAACTTAAAAGCTGGTTACGTCCGGTTTGTAGCATCGTTTAGTACGTATAAGAAAAAGTATCACGCTGCTGTCTTGATATTTGACCTTGGGGCTGAGTATTCGGGCGCTTCATGATTGAACGTTTTGTCTTTCGACAGGCCATTTGTCGGGGCCTTCCGGTGTGAATTTGAAGGTCATTTTGTTGGTCTGACATAATTTTTTAAACTCCATCTTTTAAAATTATGTTGCTTTGTCCCTGGATCGATTCGGAAAACCGAATCTTGCGAATGCGCTTTCCAACTTATCGTTGTGATTGCGGGGGTAGTACCTGAGCCCAACTCCGCTTCAAAAACTGAATAGTAGTCTACTAACAGGAATACTTCCCATTGGGTAGTGGACCCAGTAATCTAGGCAATGTGTTGCCAAACACGTTCTGGCAATGTAGTTCTCACCATCGGTTCGGCTTGCTGTGTGTTTCTACTTTTTGGCTCCTGCAATGTCTGCGTAGTGTTCACAGTTTTATCGATTTTAGGCCACCAACCTTTTGATTGCAGTTTCTGCTTCTGCCTCCCCTCCCGGGTCCCGATGAGCAATTTCAAACCCTTTTTTTCTCTCAGTGGCTGGGGAAAATATTCGCGTCCCCTGAAATAAGGGAAATCTCTCACAGAGTTTTTTCTTTTAGTAGCTCGTAGACCTGTATTTCTCCGGCAAATTTTGACTTCATTGATGCCGCAGCTGCTTAGCTTCTTCATCCGTTTTCTAACATTTCCGTATCTTTCAAATGTCATGCTTTTGGGGAAAGATTGTGTAGTGGGTCACGTACTCTTCGTCTGCTGAAGGTCGACTAGGGGTGCTCCTAGTTTCGAGTCTCGATAGAGATCCGCTATGTTGTTTTTTCCCGGCGGTATTGAAAGTGTAGTTATACCCCTTTTATTTGTACTCCAACGCTCGACTCTTTCGCCGGTTTTTTATTTTGGACCAAATAGAACTGCAAAAAGGCTTGTGGTCCGTTATCAGAGTAATCCCACCTAGATGTAATGATGGAAACCTCGCAACTCCTACTAGGGCCCAAAACCTCTTTTTTTTTACCTGCTGAAATTCTGCTATGCTGTAGAAAGACTCTCTTTTTCATACTCTATTAGCGTGTTCCTTCGGCTTGTTCTTGTATGAGCCTGCCCCCAGGCCCATATGGACTGACGTCAGCAACTATGCTTATTGGACAGTTAGCGCTGTAGTCTTTCTTCAGGAGCTCTCGAGGTTTTTTTTGTTTTCTGAAATTTTGGGGTGAATTTTGAACAAAACCCCGCCATTTCCCCGGGAAACTTTTTTTTTTCTTCTTTATTTTTGGCTTCGGCAGCTGTTACATCCCACCTTCTTGTGCATCGAACTCCTCTTTTGAAGCTCATGGCCTAAAATTGACACGTCCTTACCGATCGCACATTTACCGGGATTAACTGTCAATCCCCTCTCTTGCAAGGTTTCAAAAAATTTTCTTTCACTTTATCGTTCCGCCTTGTTGCGTCCATGGACAACAAAATCATCTATGAAAATTAGCACGCCCTCAACTTTTGGAGAACCCCTTCTATCAAAACTGAAAAATTTTTTTTTTGGGGCCCGCGTTCACTCCAAAAATAAAAACCTTTAACGATGAAGTCCTTATTTTTTTGCAAAGGTTGTTATGCCTCACGATGATTCATCCAAAAAAATTTTTGGGAAACGCGCTACAAGGTCGATTTTTTCTAATACTGTACTACCCCTGACTCGGGAGACTTCGTCCAGGTTGGATTCCGTGTCTCTCCCCCACGATTGAAATTAGCTTTTTCGCATATCTATGCACAACCGCATCTCGCCGGACTTGTTCTGTGACGGTACAATGGCTGAGACTCATTCAGAAGCTTCCGTCACTGGCTCAATGATATCTTGTTCAACTAACTGTGCTACTGTGCTACAGGAGAAACATCGGGTTTAATGTACAGTTTCGGCTTATAGTCTTTTAGTGTCCCAACACCCTCAAACACTGATGGAAAGTCTTGTTTCAGGGTTTGAAGAGTGCAACTAGGCCTAACTGTGGTGTTATTTTCAAGTTTGTCAACAATGTGGTTCAGTGGATACACAAGTTTTAGAACTCTCAGGTTCCTCGCTGATTCTCTTCCCAACAAGGGAACACCTTTACCATTTACCACATAAAAGGTTGTTTCTGCCCCTACATTGTTGCCTTCCTTTACTGTAGTAGTAAATTTACCCAACAGTTCTAGTGGCTAAGGTGAACAAATTTGTGTTTGTTTTTTCACACCTACCTTTTATCTTCTGGTTTTTACAGTGTAGCCATGTACCCCTGTCTAGTACATTACAGGATGCACCTGAATCAATTAGTAACTGAACTGTTACCCCACCTAACTCTGCAGTAAGCAAATCTTCTTTAGGTGTAGCTGTAGGCCTAACTGAATTGACAGCAAATGTGAATTCTGCTTCTTCTTTTTCATTCACTGTTCTCACTTTTCCTTTGTTTTGGTCGCCCTGTGTGCGTTTTCCCCCTTTGGTTTGACAAACCTTTTGGAAATGCCCTTCTAGGCCGCATTTAGTATAGGTTTTCCCCCTCGCAGGGCACTGATCACTCTTTGCAAAGTGACTTTTAGATCCGCATCTGTAACACGTCAGTTTGTTGGAGTTGGCACCCCTGGCTTGTTTACCTCCTTTGTTTCTATGGCTGCCGCCAGGGTGCGACACTCGCGCTATCGCGCCTGGCTGTGCTGACTCCTGATTGGTTGTTTGAAGTCTTGTGCTTTCGATTGCTCGACCTATTGCCAAGGCTTTTTCGACTGTCAAGCAATCTCCCTCCTTTATGAGATCACTCCGCACTTCTTGTAACAACGATTTCTCGCGAAGTTGGTCCATGATGCTATCATTTTCCCTGTCCCCAAAGTTACAGTAAACACTCAGGTTTTTTAATCGCGTCACGAACTGCGCGACGGTTTCGTTCTCGGCTTGTGCGGGTGCCATATTACAAAATAGTTGGCGTTGGTGTGCGAAGCACGTTTGAGGCCTGAAATATGCTCCTAGTGTCTCTTTGCAGTGTTGAAACAAACAAACGCCGTTTCCTAGTGTTGCTGTTGCCTCGGGAAGAGTAAACCAGATATCCTGCACTGCCTCCCCCGCGCAATGTAGTAGCAAATAGCAAAGCTTTCTTCCTTTCTGAAGGTGTAACGCCTTTTGAAGACACAAACAGGTCAGAAGCTCTCATCCATTTGTCCCACCTTTGGGCTGTGGACGTCTGGTCCACACCCGGCACAAATGGCTTCACTGAAGGGCCGTCGCTCATTTTTAATTAAATATTCTACTGAATTAACACTGATTTAACAATTCAGCTTAAATATTAATACTGATTTAACACTGATTTAACAAATCCCGTTTCCTGCGTCGCCAATGTAATAACTGACTCACTCACGCTTCAGGTTTACTACTAGTCAGACGGACTACTTTTTATTAGGGTCCCGGAGGTACCAACTTACACAATACACTACATTGCCATAGACTCATTCGCATACATGCACACACATAAACACATACACACAACAAAGTGCCGAAAACTGGTCATAGAGATTAGACTCATTCGCTCCGCTACATAGTCAAAATACATAAACTTAATTAATATTCAAGTAGGTCGTTATGATAGTCATGTTAGGAGAGATGTGAAAAGGGAAAGGTGTTTTTCAAATTGAAAATGCTACTAAGTTTTGTGTTTGTTTCACAAACGACTAGTGAAAGCAATTTTGAACATTTTAAATGACGAAAAATTAATGCCCACGCATTTAAACTTTTCTTTAGAAATGAAAAACTTTCTAAAAAAGGAGATGACGCATATTTTGGTGTTCCTAGTAAAAAGAATCGGACGCGATGAGAGGAAGAATATGCCGCGATGCAGATGATTTCGAACAAGTTCATAAAATCACGCGAATACTCCGACACAAAGATGGCAGCAATTTCCGTCTGTTTGAAACTAAATAGAAACTTATCTACCGCGGATTCAGCTTCGAGAGAAACTTCTTCAAATGCAATTATTACACGGAAGGTTGCGTCTGCCATTAGGGGGGGGGGGGGGGGGGGATAAGAAGCGACGCCGTCCTCTCTCTTGCTTTGATTCCTATCAAAGAGACGGATTTCAATGAAACGCTGGCAGCACTTGACTTGACACCTTGCGGCTTCCTCGAATCTCCTGGTCGACTCACTCCACGAGATTCAATTCGACGACGTTTCCTCCATTTCAAAGCAGAGAATCACATTTTACGACGGAGTAAACACTAAAGTTTTCTGGTGAGAGGTTTCTTTTGTCGGGAGATAAATGTTATGGTTGTGACGGGACGAGAGATGGGACTACAAAGCATAATGGGGTTTTACGAAAACACATTTTTGTATAGTTCGTCCGTTTACAGTTTACACTATACGAATTTCGGAAGATTCGCTGACGCTGCGAGAACTTGTTAAAGCTCAGATCTTCATTTTATCGACACTGCTAATCCCTCAAAGAAACTAAATTTACAAAGAGGCCGACTCATGTACCAATTATACCTTCGTCACAATGTTAGACCTACCACTTCGTTAAGCGTGCCTAGATGTTGCCAATAGAACTTTTTCAAACACGACACATTTAAATTGCTTTTCTATTGTTGAAAGGAGTGACCTCCTATCGACAACGCTGACCGAAAGTCTGTGACGGCGGTCAAGAGGAATTAAGGGTTGACAGCTTAACAAGACTACTTATTCCGCTTGAATGAAGAGCGGCGAAATAGGCAATGGTGGTAAATTGAAGATCCCCACAATAGCTACTTGTTATAACTGTTTGCAAGGGTGGTAAATTGAAATTCGATCTTCGATGATCGTCGTCAATGTTGCCCGGCTGTAGTTTTTTGTGCGCTTCTTTGACAAACCAATGAAGCGCAATAATGGTAACCAAACTAATATGGCTTTGCGACAGGTTTGCGATTCGTCATTAAAGACATGTCCGAGACTAGTTCCCGATGAATCAGAGGAAGATGATATTGTCAAGAGGTGTGAACAAATTATTAGGTCTTTTGTCCCTTTGAGGAAAAAGAAATTCGTATATACTGTAAACGGACGAACTAGACGAATTCAATGTTGTTGGTATGAAATAAAGTATTAACACAACTCGTCACAACGCACACAACATGTTATGAAAAACAAGAAAAAAGTCTTAAAATGCTGTTCAATATAACGCGAATTATTTAAAATGAAAACAGATAATTCTTCAAATATGACTGAAAATTTAGACTGACTAAAAACTCAAACCTTTAATTTTATCGTAGGAAAGTAGTACATGGTAAATCCTTTCTAGGCTATAGGTAAAATGTGTAAAAAGAGTTGGTGATAAAACTTTCAGGGAAAGTGCTGAATCCAAGAATTAACCTGTTGACAGAGGAAAACATTGGGAAACATTCAGTGAGAGTTCCCGATGGCCAATATTTGATAAGCGAAGCAAAGATTCCATTCCACTACACTGGAGAAAAAATCCGGAATGTTTATTTTATTTATTTATTATTTTTTCTTTCATTCTTTCTTTCTTTCTTTCTTTCTTTCTTTCTTTCTTTCTTTCTTTCTTTCTATTTCTGTTTGTATTTTTGTGTGTTTGTTAACACGATTCAGGCTAAACCGATACTCAAATTGCGATGTTTTTTTTTTCTGGAGGCCTTCGAAATCTCTGAACTTAGACTGCTACGTTTTTGAGTGCAATTGAAAAATTATTTCTCATGAATATCGCAATTTTACAATTTTTTTCGTTTTTTAAACAATTTCTTTTACTTTAAACACCTTCATGCTTTATCCGATTGTAATGATTTTTTCACAGAACCTTAATGTTATGAATTAATTCGTGTGAAATTTGAGCTCCATCGAAAAATTATTTCTCAGAAAAATCGCAATTTTTGGCTTTTTTCGTTTTTTAAACAAATTCTTTGACTTATAACACCCAGATGGTAAATCCGATTGGAATGAGTTTTTCACAGAACAACAGAAAATCTGCATAACACATGGCAGCAAAATGCACCAATTACGCTCATCCAACAACGCGCCTGAAAAAGCGTTTGCTAAGCTTCCTAGCGTACAAAGACAACAAGTAAATTAATCAGACTAATTATCGTGTTATATCGATTGGAATATCTTCAATACGTAATATATTCATCTATGTATCTATGAACGCACTATAGATTACACAAATATCGATCAGTAATACAAAAAAAAGACAGAAGCAGACTGATATTATAAAAGGTTTCTTACAGCTTTTTGATTCCTCTTGGCAAAGCTTCAGACTTAAGACTTAAGGGCTAGCTACGCCTCTCTTGTTCACAATTGCAGAGAGCTTGCCCCGCCTCTCTTGTCCACAGTTGCTGAGAGCTAGCCCCACCTCTCTTATCCACAGTTGCTGAGAGCTAGCCCCACCTCTCTTATCCACAGTTGCTGAGAGCTAGCCCCACCTCTCTTATCCACAGTAGCTGAGTGCTAGCCCCGCCTCTCTTATCCACAGTAGCTGAGAGCTAGCCCCACCTCTCTTATCCACAGTTGCTGAGAGCTAGCCCCACCTCTCTTATCCACAGTTGCTGAGAGCTAGCCCCACCTCTCTTATCCACAGTAGCTGAGAGCTAGCACCGCCTATCTTATCCACAGTGCTGAGAGCTAGCCCCGCCTCTCTTATCCACAGTTGCTGAGAGCTAGCCCCACCTCTCTTATCCACAGTAGCTGAGAGCTAGCCCCACCTCTCTTATCCACAGTTGCTGAGAGCTAGCCCCGCCTCTCTTATCCACAGTAGCTGAGAGCTAGCCCCACCTCTCTTATCCACAGTAGCTGAGAGCTAGCCCCACCTCTCTTATCCACAGTTGTGAGAGCTAGCCCCCCTCCTTATCCACAGTTGCTGAGAGCTAGTCTCGCTTCTCTTATCCACTGTTGCTTAAAGCTAACCCCACCTCTCTTATCCACAGTAGCTGAGAGCTAGCCCCACCTCTCTTATCCACAGTAGCTGAGAGCTAGCCCCACTCTCTATCCACAGTGCTGAGAGCTAGCCCCATCCTCTCTTATCCACAGTAGCTGAGAGCTAGCCCCACCTCTCTATCCACAGTAGCTGAGAGCTAGCTTAACCTGTCTTATCCACAGTTGTCTGAGAGCTTGACCCTCCTCTGATCCACAGTTGCTGAGGGCTAGCCCCTCCTCTCTTATCCACAGTAGCTGAGAGCTAGCACCACCTCTCTTATCCACAGTTTCTGAGAGCAAGCCCCACCTCTCTTATCCCCAAAAGGGAAAGCTAGCCCCACCATTTTTTCCAATGTAAAAGGGACCCCCTTTTTTACCCTTTTTTGGAAAGGGTAGCCCACCTCTCTTTCCACAGTTGCGAGAGCTAACCCACCCCTCTTATCCAAGTTTCTGAAGGTAGCCCCACTCTCTTATCCATTGCTGAGAGCTAACCCCCCCCCATTTTAAGGGGGAACTCCCCCTTTTTCCACGTTCTGAGAAATACTTTTATCTCTTTTCCACGTTGAGAGCTCCCCCCTCCTTTTTCCCAGAGGAGATACCCCACCCCTCTTTTCCCTTTTAAGCAGCCCCACCTCTCTTATCCACATTTGGAAATCCTTCTTCCCATCCCCTTTTAACTAGCCCCCCTCTTTAACCCAGTTTGAGCAGCCCCCCCTCTCTTTCCAGTTGTTTAGAGTAGCCCCCCCCCTTTTTCCACAGTTTTCTGAGACTGCCCCCTTTTTTCCACAGTTGCTGAAGCTACCCACCTCTCATCCAAGTTTTTGGGTAGCCCCCCCTTTTTCCCCCCCAAATAGCTCTTCCCTTCCACCACGTTTTTAACAAAACCCCCCCCTCTTCCACAGTTCTTGAGACCCCCCTCTCTTATCCACTTTTGCTAAAGCTCCCCCCTTTTTTTCCAAGTTGCAAACACCCCCCCCTCTATCCACTTGAGAGCTAGCCCCCTTTTAAGTTTTTAGCTAGCCCCAACCCCTTTTCCACTTTCGAACTAGCCCCGCCTCTTTATCCACAGGCTGGACCAGCCCCCCCTTTTTCCACAGTTGCGGGTTTTCCCCACCCTCTTATCCCCAAATTTCGAGGCACCCCCCCTCTTTTCCAAGTTGCTGAGAGCTAGCCCCACCTCTATCACGTTTTCTGAGAGCTCCCCCCCATTCCCCCCGGGGAAACCCCCCCCTTTTTTCCCGTGGGAAACCCCCTCTTTACCACAGTTGCTAAGCTACCCCCCTCTCTTACCAAATTTTCTGGAAAGCTTTTCCTCCTCTTTCCCCCCTTTTTGGTTTTTAAAATTTCCCCCCCCTTTCACATTGCTAGAGCGGGCCCCCCCCCCACCACGTTTTGGGGATTACCCCCTCTCTTATCCCGTTGGAGGCTGCCCCCCTTCTTTATCCACAGGGTAGAGCAGCCCCCTTTTAAAATTTGGGGGCCCCCCTCTCTTATCCCTTTTGGGGAGGGCCTACCCCCCTTTCCACAGTTGTGAGAGCTCCCCCTCTTTTCCACAGTTTTTGAGAGGCCCCCCCCCCCCCCGGTTAGCCCGACTCTTTCCCAAAGGGGGCCCCCCCCCCCTTTCCAACTTTGCACTCCCACCCCTCTATCCACAGTTGTTTGAGGGGCTTAACCCCCCTCTCTTATCCACGTTCTGAGAAAGCCCCTTTTATCCCCAGTTGTGAAGCTACCCCCCCTTTTTTAAAAAAGGGGTGAAGCTGCCCCCCTCCTTATCCCAGTTTTCTGGAGCTACCCCCCTTCTTCCCACATTTTGAGAGCTTGCCCCCCCCTTTCCCCTTGCTGAGAGCTAGCCCCCCATCTTTTTCCACAGTTGCTGAGGAGCTCCCACTTTTCCCCCGTTCTTTTTAGCTAACCCCACCACTTTATCCCCTTCTGAAGCAGCCCCACCCCCCTTCCCAGGGCTGAGAGCCAGCCCCCTCTTTACCCTTTAAGGCCCCCCCCCCCCTTTCCATTCTGGAGCAATTTTTCCCCTTTTTTCCACAGTTCTGGGGGGCCCCCCCCTTTCCACAGTGCTGAGGCTAGCCCCCCCTCTTTTCCCAGTTTGCTGAGAGCACCCCCGCTCCTTTTCCACTTGCTGGGCTAGCCCCACCACCCTTTTTCCAAAAGTTGCGAGAGCTGCCCCCCCCCTCTATCCACAGTTTCTAGAGCCTAACCCCCCCCTTTTTCCACATTGTGAAACAGCCACCTCTTTCCCCGTGCTGAGGCTGCCCCCCTCTCTTATCCACAAAAACGGAGGTACCCCCCCTCTCTTTTCCCAGTTCTGAAGCTTACCCCCTCTCTCCACAGTTGCTTTAGGGCCCCCCCCTCTTATCCAAGGGAAAAACCCCCCCCCTTTAATTTGCTGAGGGCTAGCCCCCCTCTTATCCCCAGTTTCTAAGCTAACCCCCCCCTCTTATCACAGTACTGAGAGCTACCCCCCTCTCTTATCCCAGTTTAGGCACCCCCCCTCTAACCAAACAGCAAACTACCCACCATCTTATCCCTACAAAAGGGTAGCACCCCTCTTTTCCACATTTCTGGGGGGCCCCCCCCTTTTCCACAGTGCGAGAGCCCCCCCACCACTTTCAAGGGAGCCCCCCCTCCTTTACAGGTGAGGGTCCCCCCTTTCCCCCGTTGCTGAGACTAACCCACCCTCTTATCCACAGGCTGAAGCAGCCCCAATTTTATCCACAGTTGCTGAGAGCAAACCCACCTCTTTTATCCCAGGAAGCACCCCCCTTTTATCCACGTTGTTTAGATTGCCCCCCCCTTTATCCACAGTTCAAAAGCTAGCCCCCCCCCCTTTTATCCAAGTTCTAGAGCTAGCCCCCCTCTTACCACTTTTGGGGGGAGCCCCCCTCTTTATCCAATTCTGAGAGCTACCCCCCCCTCTTATTCAACTGAGAGCCCCCCCTCTTATCCACAGTTGCTAAAAAGCTAGCTCCACCTCTCTTATACACAGCAGCTAAAAGCTAGCCCCCTTTTATCCACAGTTGCTAAAGGCTAGCCCCACCTCTCTATCCACAGTTGTGAAGGCTAGCCCCACCTCCTTATCCACGTTGCTGAGAGCTAAACCCACCTCTCTTATCCCCAGTTGCCCGAAGCAAACCCCCCCTCTCTTATCCAGTTGCTGAAGCTAACCTCACCCCTCTTATCCAGTTGTTGAGAGCTTGACCCTCCTCTTATCCACAGTATGCTGAAGGCTAAGCCTCTCCTCCTTACCACAGTTGCTGGAGACCTAGCCCCACCTCTTATCCCAAATAGCTGAGAGCTAGCCCCACCTCTCTCATCACGTTTTTTGAGAGCTAGCCCCATCTCTTATCACAGCTAGCCTAGCTTCTCTTATCCACAGTTGCTGACAGCTAACCCACCTCTCTTATCCATAGTTGCTTGGAGATAGCCCCACCACTCTTCTCCACAGTAGCTGAGAGCTAGTCTCGCTTCTCTTATCCACTGTTGCTTAAAGCTAACCCCACCCGTTCATCCACATTGCTTGAGCTGCCCTCTCTTATCCACTTTTGCTGAGACTAGCCCCGCCTCTTTTATCCACAGTGGCTTAGAGCCAGCCCCGCATCTTTGATCCACAGTTGCTGAGAGCTAACCCCACCTCTCTTATCCAAAGTTGCTGAGAGCTTGAACCTCCTCTCTTATCCACAGTTGCTGAGAGGTAGCCCCCCCAAAATCTCTTATCCAAAATTCGAAGCTGCCCCACCTTCTTACCACAGTTGTGAGAGCTAGCCCCGCATTCTTATCCACAGTTTCGAAGCTAGCCTCGCTTCTCTTATCCACAGTCGCTGAGAGCTACCCCCCGCCTCTCTTATCCCAGTTTCTAAGCTAAAACCGCATCTCTTACCCCAGTTGCTGAGAGCTGGGCCCTACCTCCCCTTTTCCACAGTTGCTGAACTAACCCCAAACCCCTCTTTCCACATTTTTTTGAGAGCTTACCCCCCTCTCTTTCCACATTGCTGAAGCTAGCCCCGCATCTTTATCCACAGTTGCTGAGACTAGCCCCACCTCTCTTTCCACATTGCTGGGGGCTAACCTCACCTCTCTTATCCACAGTTGTTTTAGAGCTTTTCCTCCCCCTTTCCCCCAGTATCTGAGAGCAAGCTTCACCCGTCTTATCCACAGTTACTGAGAGCTAGCCCCGCCTCTCTTTTCCACAGTTGCTGACACTAGCCCCGCCTCTTTTATCCCCCAGTTTGCTGGGCTATCCCCGCCTCTTTCTCCACAGTTTTTGAGGCTGCCCCACCACTCTTATCCACAGTTGTGAAGCTAGCCCCCCCACTCTTACCCCAGTTTCTGAAGCCAGCTCCCATCTTTATCCCACAGTTTCTTAACTAGCCCACCACTCTTTTCCCCAAATTGCTGGAGCTACCCCACCCCTCTTTTTCCACGTGGCTGAGAGCCAGCTCCGCATCTTTGATCCACAGTTGCTGAGAGCTAGCCCACCCCTCTTATCCACAGGGTGAGAGCAAAACTTCACCTGTCTTATCCCCAGTTTTTGAGAGCTAGCCCCCCTCCTTATCCCAGTACTAGGCAGCCCCCCTCTCTTACCGCAGTTGCTGAGAGCTAGCCCCGCCTCTCTTATCCACAGTTGCTGAAGCTAGCCCCACCACTCTTTTCCACGTTTGCTGAGAGCTCCCCACCCTATTACAGTTCTGAGAGCTGTTCCGCCCTCTTTTTCCCCAGTGCTGCACTACCCCGCCTCTTTTTTCCACAGTGGCGAGAGCCGCCCCGCATCTTTGTCCACATTGCTGAGAGCTAACCCACCCCTCTTTTCCAAATTGCTGGAAACTAGCCTCGCTTCTTTTCCAGTCGCTGAGAGCTAGCCCCCCCTCTCTTATCCACAGTTGCTGAGAGCTAGAACCGCATCTCTTATCCACAGTTGCTGAGAGCTGGCCCTACCCCCCTTATCCACAGTTGCTGAGAGCTTAACTTACTTCTCTTATCCACATTTGCGCGATGTGTCACAAGTCCTTCATTTGCAGTGAAAACCACTCTCCGGAAAGCGGGCAAGTTGCAACACATGGAATTCGTCTGTGCGATGTGTCACTAGTCCTTTATTTAGAGTAAAACCCACTTCAAAAAAAGCGGGCAAGTAGCAACACTTGGCATATGTATCTGCGAGTTGCACTTCCCTTTATTTAGGTGAAAAACCCCCCTCCGGAAAACGGGCAAGTAGCAAAAATAATATGGCTTTTCCTGTACATTTTCATATCCCCTTATTAAATGTGAAAACCACTCTCCGGAAAGCGGGCAAGTAGCAACACATGGCATTCGTCTGTGCGATGTGTCACTAGTCCTTCATTTAGAGTGAAAACCACTCTCCGGAAAGCGGGCAAGTAGCAACACATGGCATTCGTTGTGCGATGTGTCACTAGTCCTTCATTTAGAGTGAAAACCACTCTCCGGAAAGCGGACAAGTGGTAAACACCTTGGGGGCATTTTTTTTGGGTCATTCCCCCAAAAAAAAAACCGGATTTTTTTGTCCACCCTTTTAAATCCTTTCCCCCTTTTTAAAGAGTTGGGAAAAAAAAAAAAAAAAAAAAAAAAAAAAAAAAAAAAAAAAAAAAAAACCCCCCCCCCCCCCCCCCCCCCCCCCCCCCCCCCCCCCCCCCCCCCCCCCCCCCCCCCCCCCCCCCCCCCTCCCCCGGGGGAAAGCCCCCCCGAACCCCCAAGGTTTTTGGGGGTTTTT